>VNKF01011560.1:0-17938 GCA_008044355.1 Drosophila lacteicornis
ACTTAAATTCGATTTAAAAATAATTAAACTTGAGCGCCCACAACACAATCGAGTGAAAGAACAATTGGCTCTAACCGAAGACAAGTTTTGAGCTTGTCAACTTTGTGGCTGTCGGAAACTGCAAACACTGCGGCTGGTCATCTAATGTCCTTGGGTCCAGGGAAGGAGCGTTGCCCCCGAGTTAATTGATTGGCATTGGACAGGCCAAGGAGCACTGCTTCAGGAGCGAACGGCACTCGGAGGCAGCGGTTCGAGGGAGGCTGGGGGATTGCTCTGCGGATGCATTTCGTTTGGACAGGGGCCCGACAAAGACACTACGGAGGGTCTACGGAGTGCTTTGGCCCGTTTACGCAACAGAACGGGCCCCTCACTTCCACAACAACCCACCCCGCCGGCCTCTCCCCTGCCCCTTGCCAGCACCCAGCACGCCCAAAGCCGCGGTCGCCGCCTCAAAGTCAGGCGAAGCCCGAGCCGCAGGATCGGGCACAGGAGCTGCTGCTGCTGCAGACGGTAGCCACCACATCAATGGCCTCGCCCATCATGTAAGTACTCCGACAACATTTTACCATTAGACTTAATTAAATCGTCAGCTGAAAAGGCGTCCGTTGACTTGACTTCCTTTTATTGAAAAATAAACGAAAATGAAAGAATTATTATTATACGAAGCCACAGCTTACGACCTCAGTTGGCCGTCGGCTATCTCCAGGATCATCTTATTCCGCAAGCAGGCCATGTCTTTCTGCTCAAAGGTCAACGGAGCATCGCGTGTTATGTACTCGGCGAATGCGCAACAGAAGACGCCGCAGTCGTTGCCATTGTACTGCCGCGGCACATTCTTAACGGTCTCGAGTTTGAAGTCGCTTAAGTCGAAGGGCTCCTTGCGCTTGTCCAAGGACTCCATGTGCAGGTACGTCTCAAGTGATTTGAGTACTCCATTATTGCTGCCGCCCATCGAGTCGTAGTATCGTATGGCCTTGTCACCCATGTGGATGATGGCCATGGTCCAGTGCTTGGGATCCCCGGGCTGGTGCACCGGCACTGCGATTATTTTCTTGCTGAATAGATCGATATTTCGCGTCCAGCGTCTCACCGTCGCGTATCCTGTGGCCAACAGGCGCGTCAGGAAGAAGGAATTCATGGCATGGGCGCTGGGCAGCTGGCCCACATGCTGCTGCGCGCGCTGGTTCAGGAGTTCCATGTAGAAATTGATCACGTTGTCATTCAGCCAGTTGCTTCCGTACAAGGAGCGGAGGTCTGCGCGGCTGACTTGCAGCCTGAACTTGCTCACGAGCACCTGATTGAGCGGGCCCTGGACCAATTTCCGAACGCGCTCCTGGTCCTCAATGGTGATCTGGATCCCCTTATTTGATGGTGATGGCTCGCTGTCGGAGGATTCTCCGCTGTCAGTATTAGACTCAGACTCCTGGTCCTCGGAGGTCTCGCTTTCGGAGTCCTTGCTCTTCGAGTCCTCAGAGTCCGCGCTCTTGTAGTCATCGCTCTTGGATTTCTCAGAGTCCTCGCTCTTGTCGTCATCCTCAGAGCCCTTCCCCTCGGCGTCCCCGCTCTCAGAGTCGTCGCCCTCAGAAGTGGCCATGCCCTGGGACTTGACCGGACGAGAATCTTCTACGGCCTGGCATTGCTTTGGTGGATCCTTAGATCCGGGACTGTCCGAATTGTTGGGTTGCGCTTGTATCCCATTAAGCCTGCACCAGCTGTTAAAGAACGGGCGGAGGCTGCTTGACAGATGCAAGACTTGATCGTCGGCCTTTATTAGCTTCAGGACCTCCTCGAGCAGGTACCAAGCTTTCTCGCTAGGGGGGTTGCCCTTATTGGTGGTTAAAAGCTTACGGCACAAATCAACCAGAAAATCATACACGTCCAGCTGTGACAGGGCGGTGTCCAGGTCGGGATTGGTCTTCTGGTAAACGCGGCGCTTTTGTATGAACTCGTTAATGCTGAGTACGTGATCCATGAATAGATCTAGTGTCTTGGCAGGCTCCATAACCTTGGCGACGGACTCTTGCTTCTTTGTTCGCAATCCAGATCCTAGTTGAGCTTTAGTTGACTCCATCGCTTACACTAAATGGTCTTGATTAATTTGACAGCAGGTCGATTCTTTGTTAATTTTTGAAGGGGCCCAAGTTGTCAATTTGATTGCTTATGCAAAGGCTACTTATTTTCAAAAGTCAGGAAAAAAAAACTTGGGCCTCACTAATATCAAAGAATGCCAAGATGCCAAACGGTCATACATTAGAATAGCAATATGCAAGCAACAAATTTGCGCCCCGGTCCCAGGTAAAGTTGAGAGCGTAAAAATACAAAAATGCTAATTTTGATAATACTGTGTTTATGCAAAGTCATTTTATCGTATTAGGCAAAGATGGTAAAAAATATTCGGCGAATTAAAGCAGAAACTGTACGGCAAGGAATGTACTAAACATTAAAATGGAATCCAAAGGAACCTAATGAAGGAGGATAAATATATTTAAGCCTTTTACGTATTTTCTGTTTGCTAATAAGCAAATTGTGTGACCTAATCTTACAGGTTTGGCAGAATTTCCAGTAGCATTTTATGCCGCATAATCAAAGAATATTTTAATTTCACGTATTCAAGAGCTCATGAAATTCAAAGCACAAACAAAATCAAATAAATAATTCAGAAACATTAAAAAATGCAATTTATTTATTGTATTTATTCTATAATATATTCATATATAACCGAGCCTTAAATGATATCAAATGGCTCAGAACTTCCGTCGCCAAAAGGAGGGTGCTCGAGGGTGCTATATATCTCCTCAAAGTGCACCGCACCGGGAATTAAAGAAATCGAGATGTAAATGTGTAAATAAAAATATTATGTATATATTTTTATGGAAAAATAAGATGGATCCGTCCCTACAGAAAGGAAAATTGCGAGGAAAAACGAAGAAGATGGTGTCGTCCATATCCATACAATCCACTGAAGAGCTGTTCCAATGGCAACAGCCTGATCGCACCCGACTCTGCTGAGCTCTGGGGGTCCCACCCGCGTCTGTCCATCCAGGAATGTTTCCGGACAGCTCCCAAAGGAAGCCGCTGAGCTTATCCACCCTGGCCAGATCGCAATCGGTCAGAGAGTTCCTCGTCCATCTCCCCGTCGACTTTTAGTTTACTATATATTATATGATAAGAATTAATAAACCCCAATATCAGTTGCTGCATTTGAGCAACATCCAAAAAGGCGCCTATTTTGGCTGCAAGGAATTCATAATATGAATGTGTTTTGCCTCGTATTTTTTTCCTTGTTTGACGTTTGTTTTACATTACCATAACATTGTTTGACGTTTGATTTACATTGAAAACTGACGGTAGATGGTGGTGGTGTCATGTGAATAGGAGTTTCCAAATTTCACCATCTTCTCATCGTTCCCTCTGTAATCACTGTAGTGTGCAAAGGCTATTAGGTAATTTTGAATTGAACTGAATTATTTCCTGAGCTTAAGTTTAAGTTTAAGCTTAAGTGTGACCTTTTGACGTGGAGAAGAAAATCCCCACGGCAAAGTTTAGGATTATGAACAGAAGGTCTGGCGAGCACACTGCACATTTTTGGCGTTTTAATTAAATATTTGAATGGGCATTTTATTTCGAAGTTTAACCTTACCTTACCATTTAAAAAGGTCGACGTTCGAGTATATTATACTAATTATGCTTGGAAATAGATATAATTCGACTTTTTTTTAATTTTTCCCGCACTTGCCAATCGAAAAAAAGCTTGATCTAGTGGGAAAAAAGCTAAAGTTGCAACACTGCTGGCGACTCGGGTTAGTCAGAATTTTCCCCGATCAATATAGCCCTGCAATTGTAACACCCGGTTTAATCTGGTGAAATTTATTAAGCTCCTCTCCCAAACCACCGTTAGAGTTCCAAAGAATCGCAAGATGGCCCTGATAACTGAGCCGGGAAAATCCGATTTCATCGTAGCAAATGTTACGAATTCGCACAATGACGCTGTGGCCTTCCAGGTGAAGTTTGCCAAGGATCTAACAGTGGCTCAGCTAAAGGTTTGTGGTTTTCAGCGTATATGTATGATTATCCATCTCAAAACATATTACCCTAGAGCAAGCTGGAGATATTGACGGGCGGTTCAGCCGGCACCATGAAGGTGGAGGTCTACAAAGGTGACACATGCTTGGCCACGCTGGACAACAACGACGCCAAGCTGGGTTACTATGCCAACAGTGATGGCCTCCGCCTGCACGTCATCGACAGCTTCACGACCTTCAGCTACGACAGCGGAACCGTCGAGAAGTTCGAACTGAGCACGGACCAGTACGACCAGCGGACCGACTCGGTACGCAATTACCTCAAGCAGAATCGCCTGGGCAAGTACAATGAGGAGGAACTGCAACAGGCGGAGGAGAAGAAACGCCTCCACGCGGAAGAAATCCAGAAGAGGGCGGAGCTGTGCGTTGTTGGCGCCAGATGCGAGGTGAGCGAGCGAGCATTTAGCTTTGGAGTAAGCAATAATAATTACTTTCAATTCAGGTCACCGTACCAGGCAACCCCACCCGTCGTGGAACGATCAGATACAATGGCCAACTGGAGGGGAAAAATGGTCACTTCATTGGAATAGAATACGACGAGCCGCTGGGCAAGAACAATGGAAGGTAAGTAACTAACTGACTAACTAACTAACTACTTATTAGGGTTGGGCACTGAGTTTTAAGTTCAGTTCAGGGAGCCCTTAATATGCGAGCAAAACAAAAGGAAGTTTGAAAACCTCAGAGCTCCCTTAATGATCCTGTTTTAAGAAGCCAGAGTGACCGTTTTTTTCTCACAAATAAATTCTCAAAAGATGTGTTTTTGTAAGCTAACTATACAGAAATTAGGGATTAGACTTCAATTCAGGTTTTAAATTCAGATTTTCGATATTAAAAATAAAACAATTTGGATTTTTAAGCAACTTCTTTTATCTAAATAATCAAAGCTATTCTAAATTTAACTACAATACTTTTTAAACCCGAAATTGTTCAGATAATAATAATTAAACAGAAAATAAAGTGTGGTTCAGTACTTACAAATTCTTCTTGGACACAAACATTAAAAGTAGTTTAAAATCCTTAATAAATACTCTAATAAAAAATAGTACAACTTTTTCCAAACTTTATATAACTCAACTGATAAATAATGTAGGCAAACCAATATAGATTTTTTACCAAACTCATATAGGCATTTGACACACTTCCAAATCCAATTTAAAATATTTATTTACTCTCTTACAGTGTCGCTGGCAAAGTGTACTTCAGCTGCGCCCCCAATTACGGCAGCTTTGTGTCGCCATTAACTGTGACGGTTGGCGATTTTCCACCGGAAGAGTTCAACCTGGATGACGAGCTCTGAGAACTTCCAGCACACCCGCACCCACACCCACACCCACTCCAAGCTGGTCACAATTTCTCGCATCGCACATGCCGCACTCTAACCAAAAGACTTACCATGGCAGCCACTGAAATTATTCGTACGCAAGAGACGGACACTAATTATAGTTATGCCATTTTGTATTTATTAATTAAAACATCTATGTATGTATGTATATCAGATATTCTTACAACATGATTATTCGTAAATTCTATAATCGGCTTTATCTTTATTTTTGTTCTGATTTAATGGTGTTATCAATCAATCAATCATTCGCTTTTGTTTTACATCAACTTAACCGTTGGAAAAAGGGAAATAAATACCGGAAATGAGAAATACAACTATCGTATATTGTGCAAAGTGGATCTGGATCCATTTACTGGCCAGAAAAAACAGAAAAACACAAATGATGTGAAGTTTTAGCAGGGGGAAAGGGGGTTTCAGCGCTCTACTTGAGGATATCTTTCGGCGTACATATATTTTTCAATAAGCTTGCTTTATATATATATTTATTATGCATGTATTATATACTTATGTGTGGCTTATGCGTGTGTCCTGGTTCTGCCTAGTCTAGTAATTATTAATAAGTTTCAATTAGCTGTCATTTAACAACAAATATGTATATATAAAACGATGCATGCGCTCTTCTCGAGGGTTACGTAAGAATTACACAGAAATGCGTCACAATCAGGATGAAGACAACTTGATGTGCAACTATATGTATATATGTTTTGGTATCTATATAGACTGGTTTCTTTTTGAGCCTCCTCAACTTGGATAAATGGTCGTCTTTTTTTTCTACATCTCACTTGAGATCGATGCGAACTTCCCACTTTACTTGCATCTGCATCTGCATCTTCGTAAAAAACTGCTTCAGAATCATTCTACAACTCTATGTAGAACGGCTCGTCTTTTTTTTCTCAGGGGGCTAAGTTGAACTTAGTGGAAACTAGGTAACAATTGGCCACAATTGCTAATCTCTGCATCTGTTTCAAAATTGTTTTCTTTAAATATTTAGTAAACCTTAACAGAGTAATATACATACATTTGCTGTCTCTGTGTGGTGTGTGTTCTATGAACGTTTCAAATCGAGGGAAGCTAACCAAAATCTATTGGTTTATAACAGTGATCGGCCACTACAGTCAAATGCCAACAATGCATTTTTATGAGTGAAAATGTAACACTCTATGAGAAAAAAAATGCTAAATCATTTTGTAATATAGCAAAAAAAAATTGCTAAAACCTTAAAACCAGCTGTTTAACGCTAAAAAAGGCTAAATCTAGCCACACAATTACAATTTGTCTGCACTGATTCTTCAATTCTCTTTTGTGCATACAATGCGTGAGCGGCAGCGACAGAGAGACAGAGAGAGACAGAGAAAAATCCTATCCCACGGGATAACAGTTATCGACACTCTACTTACACATGCAGAATATGAACAAAAGAGAACAAAAGAATCAGTGCAGTTTTTAAGTGATAGCTATTTGTTTTTTCTATATTACAGAACATTTAAGCTTTCTTTTTTCTCATATCTAGCCATAGATCGTTCATTTTTCATTCAAAGAAATGCAATATGGGCAGGTGACTGCAATGTGCCGACCACTGATTTATAAGTACCAACTATATACGTATTCGAGCACGAGCCTAATAATTACAATAGATGTGGTTGGTGTTAGTGTTTATGGTGAGTTGGTGTCTTGGGTTTCAACAACACATATCCCCAATACAGTAGAAGATGAACTTTGGCTATCCAATTTGTGATACAATCTTGAATATATATTTTATATTAAACATACCTCGTGCCTATGTGAAAAATATGCTTTAAAATGAAACAACCCGAGTTTGGTTATCTATGTTGTATATTGTGTGTTCTTTGATCGATTTGTTTGTTTGCCAAGCAAAATTCTTTACTGGATATATCGGCACATAAATGCAGTTTATAGAGCGTTGATCGGTTTCCTGTTAATATATATTTATTGTTATTGTTTTATTGAGTGTTGTGTGAGTTACTCTTTCTTTTCCTTCATATTGCCTTCAGCTCTCGCTATTGCTGGCCCTTTAACTAGTTCCCTATTAATTAACGTATGAAATATGTGCGTATCTATGTGGGTGCTAATGCATGTCAGAGTGTGGATAGATAGGGGGCGAGTTTGTCTGCGCTTGATTGTTATGTGTGTTTAGTTTTATATATATTCAATACGTTCCATCTACAGAGAGAGAGAGAGATGCTAACATTCATTATGCTTGAGATTCCAGCCCACAAATTAACTTGATTTCCATGCCACGGCCATGCTCCATTGCATTAGAGGGTTGTGGTGCGTAGCATGGCAACCTTGCCCTCCGGCTTGCTGCTGTTTGGTTTCTCCTTATCCTGCTCCTCCTTTTCCTTCTTTCCACTGGCACCTGCACCTCCTCCCTTCTTGTCCGCATCGCCCTGCCGGGCCGAGGTCAGCTTACGCACAATTAAACTCCCGGTGTGCTTGATGTTTCGCTTCAAACGATTGCCGCCGCCATCGCCCTTGCTCTTGTGGCCACTGGCTCCACCTTCACCTTTCTCACCTTTCTTACTATCCGCCATCTCAGCGGCATCTTCCTCCAGAATCGGATTAATGGGATTAAAGTCAGAGGGGTACAGGGGTACATCGATCGAGTGACCCGGCTGGGTGTCAATCACCTGAAGGTCTTGCACCTCCTCACTGGACTGCAGGTTCTCCTTGGAACTGAATGGTGAATACATTTGAAATGCCGATAGCAACGAGTTGGATTTCTTTTGATCTTCGCTGCCGCCGGTGGACAGCCTGCTCTTCTTGCGCCTCTGCGAGCCACCCTGCTGGCTGGTTAACGAGCGGCACAGCAGCGAGAGCTCCGACAGGCGGGAGGTGCTGTCGTTGCTGGATCTCCGACAGTTGGCGGCGGTGGAGGTGTTGTCGGGCGGCTCACTGGCCCGCGAAGCGGCGGCAGCATTCCCCTCGTTGTTCGTTTGGTTAAGTCACAGCCGGAGGTCAAAAGCAATGCGAGACGCAATGTTCTTGAAGCCAATGCTGGTGCCTGTTTAGGTATTGGGGAAATATCATTCATATTAAATCAAATTCCCCGAAATAAACTATGATTTAATTACCAGAAATTCGCTTGAATCGAACTCCATTCAGGGACAGGCGTGGCAGCTTGCACACCTCAATTTCCCATTGCACCAGAGAGTCGGTATTGGGATCACCATGCACGCACCACAGGACAAAGCTAAGTGGGGATGAGGTTTATAGAAATATATAATTTATAATTAATGACTGCTACTAACCGCTCGCGCTGCTCATAGTCGCAGTTGTTTTGGTCCAGCACTTCCCGTATCTTTTGCATTATCTGATCGGGCATCAGCGGCGAAGTGGTCTTCATGGACCAAGTAAAACGTAATACCCGAGGCTTTGCCGGCTCTTCCGTGGTTGTTTGACTGAAAATATATTTAGAGGCATTTTATAATTACGAGAGTCCAGCAAGCTAACCAATTTACACTTTTACAAATTTTCATATTTAGTTCTTTGATTTTTGAATCTTTTTTTTTCATTAATGTAATGCTCAAGACACTTTACTGATTATGCAGACTTTTCAATTCCTATTCAAGATATATTACAATCAGAGCTCGCAGAAAAGAGTATACAGTTTTTTGGTGGTCCTATAATAAAGATCATTTAGGGACCTTTTTGGCAAAATGGCTTTCACTTGCTCTCTTTTGAGTCTTTGCTCACTATTATATATTTTATTTTATTTGTTTATCATTGGTTATTTAGTCGTTAGCGAATTTTTTTAAGCGAATGAGGCGTCTGTTGGGGCTTGTCAGCTTGCCTTAGTTGGTACATATTAATATGTTATTAAAGAATTAGAAACTCAGGATGAGAATGTTTTGAAATTTAAGATTATAGCATTGTTAACAAGGTAAAGTAAATCAATTAAAGGTCTTTTAAGCTAAGCAATTGAGTTTTATCAACAAAGTCGCTCTTTAAAAGGTGATATTCAGATGTTATTGAAGAGCATAATAAGAAGAGTTTAACTAAGAACTAGTTAAAAAAAACTAGTTAAAAACTATTATGACTGGAAGAAGGCTTTAAAAGCGTTTATTTACATAATTTTCTGTAAGGAAAAAACCTGCGAGCTCTGCTTAAAGCCCTTCACTTAAAAAAAAAAGATGTATACAAAATCTATACTCTGTGTTAATCCATTATTCAAGAAATTAGTTAGTATCTCCATTCTTTTAATTCTCCCAATTTAAAGATCCTATCTATAAGAATATATACTTTTGTTATAGATACATTTCTGATATTCAAACTATTCGAGACTCCTAGAACTTTCAAGCAATATATTATTATTTGGAAATAAAATTGAAATGCACGTTGGTATTGGGTTTTCATTTGCTCACAAATGTTTCACATCATTTATTATTGGTTTTATTAAATTATCAATTGTTTTATATTTATGCGTTATTTCTTTGAAACTTAATATGTATAGATAACTACTGATCGAGCCACTGAAGGCGGCGGCCGATGATAACACGATCTCTATAGATACATCAGCTGTACAAATAAAATGGTCACATGCACTATAGTGGTAATACATTGTTATATTCCTTGGATTTAAGTTTAATAATGTTGGTTTTTGTTTTTGTTTCGTTTAGTGACTACGTGGTATATGCTTAGATACTTAGATACTAGGTACACGCTCGCTGCTCGTCTGGCTTTTTGCGCATCATAAGGTTCAGCATCTTGTGTGATTTTTATGATTTGCAAGATCGGTTTCAGTTAGTTGGCTGGCTGGCTGGCTGCTTGCTTGGTTTGTTGGTTGCTTGTTGGTTGAATTGATTGATTGATTGATTGATTGGTTGGTTGGTTGCTTGATTGTATGATCCACGGATACAATTTACAAAAAAAAATAAAACAAGTCAAGCTCATATCGGAGAGTACAAAGACAGATCCATACATACGATACATACATACACATATAAATACAAAGATCGCTAAATAAAATTCAAGATCATCGTTACAAAATTAGCAACTTGTTTTGGTGTTCTCATATTGTGTGTGTGGAGTGTGTGTTGATGTACGCACTTAACACTTTTACACTTTAGATCTGTTTTTAGTTGAGTTAGGCTTAAGTTAGATTTTTACTTTGCAGTTTCCTCTTTACTTTATTTTTATTTTATTCATTAACTATAGTTGCGATACGCATTTAACATAAATATATATATGTTTATATATATTTAGGTAGTACTCGTAGGTGTAATATTTAGTAGTAATTGTAATCCATAATCGTGACAGTGACACAGCAATTGTGGTCGGGATTTCGTTCAGATTATTGCGTTTCTTACTTAGATCGGTTTCGGTATCGCTTTTATATATAATTATATATGTTATATTGCCATTTGCTGGTCGTCGGTCGCTCGCTCTCCTCGCCGCGCATCGTTTTACAAACAATGAAAACAAAGGTTTCGTAATTTCTGTTTGTTGCTTTACTTTTAAATATATATATATATGTATATGTATCTTTAATTTATATAAATTTATTATGTATAATTAGTTAATAATTGTAATAAAACATAGGCGCATTTGTGAAATTTCAATTAACGCAACGGAACTCAACGTTGTCGGTGTTCATTTGAAGAAGGGGTTCGAATCGAAAATCGAAACCGGGGGATCGGGTTCGGGATCGTTATCGTGATCGTGATCGGTACCGATACCGAGTATATCGGAGTATCGGAATTGGAATCGAAAGCGATATCGATCGGATCGGTAAACCATATCGACCTCATATCTGTGTGTCTCTCTGTCTCTGCTCATATCTGAACCTCTCTCCGTCACGCGCGTTTACTCTAGGGGAATCGTTTGTTTCAGTTTCAGTTTCAGTTTTAGAACTATTAACAAGAAGTAGTTAATGCTTGTTTTGTTAATTACTGGTTTGGCCTAAAATTAAAGAAAAAATTTTAAACAAATTATTCACGGCTGGAAAAAATATTAATAATGGGTAAAAAACAAATACCAGAAATGAAACCAAAGAAGACAGATAAGAATAAAACGGAATAATGGTGGTAAGAGTTTCGAGTTTCACATCATCATCATTTTTTCATGTTTCTTCATAGAAAAAGAAAAGTAAACGCAATTGTTCTTCAAACTGATACAACATATTCTTCTTTTTGATTTTCTTTAATAATGTTTTTTTTTGTTTAATAAATGATAGAAGAGACAAGGACAAAAGAGCCTTCCTAGCGTGTGGTGATAATATATAATAATGGAGGTACATACAGAGTTGTACAAAGCAAACGTGGATATACAGGATTAGAAGAGAAAACTACATAATATTTGTATATTTATAATATATGTACGAGAGTATTTGTCAACAAAATCAATCAATATCAATATCAATCAAGGAATAAAACGAACTAAAGGTGTGACGGAGATTTGAGAGAGCGTAGAGAGGAAGCGAGACAGACGTTGGCCCTTATTTCTTTTTTGGTTGGTTTTTTTGGCCAATCTCAGATTATGGATTCACGTAGTCACAGTATGTATGCATCGTATTGTATTTTATATTTTCTTTATTTTTGATAAATTTTGCACCTGAATCAGAGTCGGATTTGAAAGGCGAGAGGTGGTTAGAGAGTTCCGTGTTTTTTTTCGTTTATAGTAATTTAGGCACTGACACTTTTCAATTCAATTCAATCAACAACAACTTGTTATCAACCCGACCGAATAGCCATATTTACTTGTATTTATTTTTTCATTCTTTCTACAGGCTGAGCGCCACAGTCGGAATATATTTTTGGCATTTACACAATGTACATATGTATGCAGTATGCAGTATGCAGTATGCAGTATGGTATGTTTGCTAACTAAATATTGGTACAGGAATATGTTTTAGCAATGCGAGCGAGAGCATCTAAACTAAACCCGAACCGAACCGGCATATGCAAGCCACCCACCGCCTCGGGAACCCAACCACAATTTACGGGGGAAAACGGTATTGAGTGCATCGGACCGATGTGTGGTGGGTGGTGCATATGCCCGTTCGAGTCCGTTCTTCAGCAAAAGGTCCTCTGGGTGTGTTCGTGTTAGGTATGCGGTATGTTTCGTGGTATATACACAGAGAGTACATACTTCTTTTTGCCTTCAGTTCAAAAAAACGAGGTTAAAGAAACAAAAACAGAAAAGAACAGAAAAGTAATTCCATATACAAAACATGTGCATATCATTAGTGGAAGATATATAAGTAACAACTTCATAATGATGAACTCACTTATTGTTTGCAGTTAAATAAAGAAGAGGTAACCCAATAATAATCATAAAATCACGCCCAATTACACTTTTCTTATTTATCTTGTTTATCCGTCATGCAATCGAATGCAGGTGCTGCTTTTTTGCCATTTAATTGATTTCTGCGGGGACTAAACATGGGGTTAATAGTAACGCATATTAGGCTGGTCAGTTCAGTGGCATAGCATAGTTATTCATATATTTATTTTTCTTTATAAATCTTCTTAATCATCTGCCTCTCTCTCTCAATGTCTCTGTGTCTCAATAAGTTCATTGTTAGCATAGTGCAGAGTTCCATTGTTTTAACAAATACTGGTAATACTGGTGAGAGGGTGATGGACCAAAGAAACGTTTTGTTATTGCATAAAAGTCACGACATTGCACACAAAACTATAGTGCATAAAAATATGTCAAGCTCTCTTTGCAGAGCCAACCAACTACAGTGCGTTTCAGTATTTAAAAACTTTGTAATTATAGCTTTTTTACATTTTATTATTTAACCAGCTTTTAGTGCCTTGTATTTAGTATATTATAAACCGAATTGATCATGATTTAGCAGTGCAACATGGGCGTCAAAATACTCTAAGGTGACCACTTAAGACCGCGTTATAAACTCGCCAAAGCTAAGAAGACATAATTTCCCGCGAGTTTATGTCTTTATCTAACGTGAAGTCCGCTGTCATAATCTCGCCAATTCGCAAAGCGAGTTTGTGTCGTTTTACTGAAGGCGAACTTATGTATTTAAAAACGACATAAGATCCCCAGCAGCGAGTTTATGTCGCTTCTAAACCACTTAACTTTGCGCGTTTTTAAATAGTTCAATAAAGCCGCCAAAAAAACGACATAATCTCGATTAGACTTTGTACTGGGCGAGTTTATGTCGTCGGACTTGTGTCGCTATGCCATATACTCTATATTTCCTCTTATTTATCTCTATATTCTGGGTTTTCCTCCTCTATCTGTTCAGGTGTCTGTATCATCCGCGCCAAATCCTGTTCGCTATCCTTCCGCCTCAAAACGAAGCTCAAAGAAAGTTCTACCTGGGAGTCTCTAATTGAAGTTTTTTAGAATTTGAAAACTCTGCATATCCAACGGGTGTTTTTAGACTATTTTATTTTATTTTATTTCTTATAGCTTTCATTCAATTTAATTGCAATTTATGTGCATCGATGGGCATGGCTTTGTAATGCGCTTTGCAGCGATAACTTTGAGCTGGCTTGAGTGATTTTTTACGGACATTCTGCAGACAAGTTGGTACAAAAAACATAACACATGAGAGCATACAATACATACGAGTATGTATGTGCGGCAGATATGCGGAAAATGAAACCATAACTATGAAACATAAAATGTGATAAACGAGAAAAATCAAACATAAACGAAAATCAAATCAAAAGAAACGGAAAATAATTGAATACAAAAATAAAAGTAACAAAATGGTGTAAGAAGAAAATAAATAAACGCAAAAGTAACGAATCGAATTGCAGTTTGCATTTGCTTTTCTTGTAATATTCCATTAACTGAAGAAATGAATTTGGCACTTTGTGACATTTGGCTGGGACTACTTACCGTTTGCTAAAACGTGAGGAGAGTTTGGAGAAGAAGCTCATGCGACCCGGGTGTGAGGAGTCGCCGGAGGCACCGCTGGTGCCCGAGTATTCCAACGCTGTGTTGTTTCGTGCTCTGGTTTGACCTAAGAAGTGTAATAATACCGTAGTTAGCATCGAAATTGCCTAAATGCTGCTCTTGGTGACGTGTACACAAACACACAATCTACAAACTGACTGTACTTTTTTTATCATTAAAGACTAGAGTACATATATTAATTAAATACTTTAAGAGTTCGTAAATAGTGCGCCATTGTGAGGCGCAAGGTGCAATGTGATATCTATCCACGTCTATATGCCGGCTGTTTACAGAAACCATAAAATATATTGATGATATGGTCTAAATCATGGAAGAAACTTGGTTATAGTCAATGGTTTCACAGAAAGCTATAGGGATGACACTATTATCTTAAATTGGATAACTATTTATAGATTTGTCGATTTATCCATGTCCGCTTGTCCGCCTGTCCGTTTGTCCGTATAACAGATCACAGACTGTACAAGAGCTAGAACATCGCTCACTACTGCCCTCAAATATAATATAAAACACATTTTAAAAAAAGTCTTGAAATCGGTCAAAAGTAAATAGATATGTAATAAAAGCATTCTCTAAAAAATGGAGTACAATCCGATGATAAACATGGAAGTTATTAGACAATACAGATGCAACCTTTTATATCTATCTCGTTTGCACTCACCTCAGATGATTAGTGAAGTTTCGAACCATGGTTTCGGAATGAACTATTCAAAATCAATATCTTTTTTCTTTTTCTTATTTTTTTCTAATTGATTATTTTTAGTTTTTTTTTTTACAATTTCTACTTTACTCTTAGAACTTATATTTTTACAGTCGATCTGAGTAAGCGTTTCAGAGAGTTCGCAGTTATATTATTTTTAAAGCACAAATCTTTGAAAACCTGGTATATCACAGGCGTACACACTTGACTGTAGCCTTAACTATTATTTATTACAATCTTATCGGATACTCCAAGAAAAGGAGAGATTTTAAGACTCGCTCTCTATTGGCAGGAGGCAATAATTTCTTGCCATTTCTATACTTTCCATGAAACCACTTCATTTTACCTAATTTGAGAAGTGACCAAGTAAATTTACAATTAATTCCGCAGACTTACAGCACATAAACGTGGTAATACTCTATATATAGCCACATACTCTACAGATACTGTTAATCACATTGCACTTTGTCCGCCAATGGGCACACGCAATGCTTTTGCGCTTAACGTTTTTTTGTTTCTCTATTTTTTTATTTTAGTAAAATCGCGATAGCTGAATGTGGACAGACAAATGTGTCAGTTTTGTATCGTTGAGCAATTTAGATCGCTATGAATAGTTTTCCATCCGTATTTCCAAAACATACATAGACATATTTACAGGCAGAGAACATTGGGGATCGGATCGAAGTACACGGGTATTACGTGATCACTTAGACAAACGTGCATGGAGAGGGTGCAGCATTAGGTCGCGGAAATCATAAGCGATGCGATGTACGACAACAGAAAGGGTAACATTCAGCTAAATGGATCGATCGATTTTTGGTTGATTCAACGGATTAAGAAACTAATCGCTTGGCAAGGTAAAAATCATAATTGAGGCGCGATTTGGTATGCAATATGGATGGCGGGAGAAGGGTGCAGTGCGGCGGGACACAATTGTTTGGGTTTTTGGGTATCTATTATCGGATGCAGCATGAAGAGGGGGTTCTTTCCAAGTTATTGAAAATAATAAATAAAAAGGAAAACACACTCGATAACGCGGTAACATCTAACATTTATGAATGACTTTAGCCTAGTTTCAGGCTGGTTTTTGGTGGGGTTTTTTAGTTGGTTGGTTGGTTGGGTGGGTTGTGGGTTGTGGGTTGGTGTGGATAAAATTAAATTATTATTATTAAAACTAATAAAAATAAGTGAACAGAAAACTCACCAGAGTGAAAGGTTGAACGTGATGGAACATTCCTTGGAAAGTGTCTGCTTGATTTAACAGCCGATGCCATTCTAAGTCGATCGAACAGACTATATATGTACAAGAACAATACATATACACACATACGTATGGAATGGAAATCGAATCGAATCAGTATCGAATCAGTTCGTCGGAGGTAGAGAGAGAGAGTACATTCAAATCCAATGAATCGCATTTCGGGAAACGAATATGTTTTTATCAGTATATAAGTTTGTTTGGTTTGGTTTTGTTTGTTTTTCCATTAAATAATTGTTTGATTGATTTAGTTTCGGTGTAATCGTTCGAACGTTCGTCACATGGTGTTATGATGGTGGTGGTGATGATGGTGTTGTAATATTGAGGTGAATAGAATGAGTAATGGCAGTGGCGTTGGGTCATCATTATCAAATCGAAGTAAATCGAATCGAATTGAATTGGTTGGTTTTTCGGTTTCGGAGATTCAATTTGTGTTACCCATATGTTGCGTCATTGCCAATTGGTGGATAATTGTGTGTTCATATTTCGTAATTCGTTTCGGTTTGGGTTGATTTTGTTTGGGTTTTATGCAGAATGGCGGCAGGCGGGTGTGTAGATGGTCAGAGCAGCGCGAATCAAGCATTTGGTTTGTTCGATTGATGTGACAAATTGATGACGGTAACCAAGGGTTTATGGTTTTGTTTGTATATATTTTGGTTTTTTTTTTATCGATCACGTCGCAGACATAAACAAAATGAAAAGAAAAAAATAAAAATAGATCATGTAAATTTTCTTAAGAAGACAAGCACTTAAAAATACGTTTCTTATAAATAAAATCGGATACGACAAACTTTCAACTCTTTTTTGGTTGGATTTTATGAACATGAGAACATATGCAAGAATGTAGAGAGTTCGATTATAATATATATTTATTAATTGGAAAGCTCAGCATAAAACAGAAGGTTCGATCCGTCGGTCTACATGAAAGCGTTCTATGTGAGAGATGGTTCATGCAAAGACCAATATGACAGCAAGATGACTTAAGCCATACAATTTGTTTGCAGTCTCCAGCTGGCTCCAGGCTCTCTTGAAATTTTGTTTAAAAGCCAAAGAGAGATAGAGAGCGCGCTCTCTTGCACGGCTTAATTTTACCGCTAGCAGAAAAATGGCTTGCATATTGCAAATCAAATGTATGGCCGTTGGGAGAGCGTTCTAGAGCCAGCCGCTCTCTCGCACAGCTTAATTTTGTTGCTAGCTAAAAAATTGCATGCATATTGCAATGCAAATGTATGGCCGTTCTGCATCTTAGTGATTATATTGGTCTTTGATTCATGCGTTCGAGTTGGCGCAAACTCATTTCCGAACTGTATCTACGTGGGCTGCTATATATATTTCTGGCCTAGGCAACACTAAGTGTTGTTAGGTGGAATCTGACATTTCCATTGAAAAGTTCGACATTTTTAAGCATAAACGTACTCAGAACGGTTTGACGTACGACTATCATTTGTGTTGTTTACAGTTACTTAAAAAAATCAATTTCGCAAAAAAATGGAATTAACTCGTGAACATTTTCGTGCGATCATTTTTCACAACTTTCGGCGTGGATTATCACGACAAGAGTGCAGCGATGAACTTAAATCTTTGTATGACTATGAAGCACCATCCTATAGCACTGTGAAAAACTGGTACAACGAATTCAATCGTGGCCG
>VNKF01011561.1:0-16332 GCA_008044355.1 Drosophila lacteicornis
CTGATTGGTACACCACCATTTGTTTGCCTGAAGTCTTCGGTGAAATTCGAAAAACGAACAAGGGAAGACGAATCATTGTGCACCATGACAATGCGAGCTCTCACACATCGGCTCAAACCAGCGCCTTTTTGACTGGCCAAAACGTCGAATTGATGGGTCATCCGCCGTACAGTCCTGACTTGGCACCAAATGACTTCTTTTTATTCCCTCACATCAAGAAGAAAATGCGTGGTCAACGATTTTCGTCGCCAGAAGATGCTGTTGAAGCATTCAAAAACCATGTTTTTGAGGTGTGTCAATCAGAGTGGAAAAAGTGCTTCGAAAATTGGTTTGAGCGCATGCAAAAGTGTGTAAATCTTGATGGAGAATATTTTGAAAAACAATAAAACTATTTTCCTTAATAAATATTCGTATTTTCATTATTAGGCCAGAAATATATGTAGCAGCCCACGTAAAACATATAATAAGCTCGCAAAAATATCCTGGGATATAACAGTACGATACCCGATGATCGTGGGAAAGAGAGCAGGAGTTATTATCTTTGAAAGTGTTATGCATGTTAGTCGTACATTGGAGAGCAAATGGTAATCATGTTCAGAGAGGTACAAAAGTTACAACAGCGGCACAGAAACAAACTATATCGAATAGAATTTCGTAAAATTAGGTAGGCATTTAACACATTAGTGAAAGTAAAGTAAACACACACAATTATTATGGAGAAAATTCAATTTTACTGGCGATGGAGTCAATATATAGTTTTACTGACAGAGACGGAGACATGCATGCATGAGGAAAATAAACAAAATGGTTTTTATCGCTTAATTGCGTGACTGTTTGGACTCTTCCGAATGAGAATACGAAATAAAAAACTATTCACTCGTAGGATGTGTAAATCCCGTACTCGAAAACTAACTCGAGCATACAACAATATCTTGGCATCGCCGCCAATTGAATTTAATTCAAATGAATTACAAAATATATGCAAAAATAGGCGAACCAAATAAGGAAAATTAAACCCAAACCGTAGGCTAGTTGTAGTAGTACATACTTAAGCAATATATATATAAGATATATCTGTATATGGAAAGGGTCGTGTTCGCTTACTCTCAACAACACCCAAAAATTACGTGAAAAATAGGAAATGAGCAATAAGTACAGCAGCCATCAAGTTGATGGAAATCAAATGGGAAACTAGCAATAGTTGCATTCGCAATTATTGATTTATTATTATTTTTGGACACGCCCACGACCCTTGGTGTAATGAGGCACAATAAATATCTCTTAACGTAATATATTGCATTTTCACTCACCAAATTTGTTCGATTCGTTTGAATCCAAATTGAATTCGTTTCAAACCACATTCATTTAGTTTTTGCATTTTGCATTTTGCATTTTCAAATCGGATTGTTGGTTTGTGGTTTGCCGATTCAATATAGTTTGTTGGATTATTGTTCAGGTTTTCAATTTGCATTTTGCATTACGATCGAAAGGGTAGTAATAGTAGAGTAGTACAATAATTGAGCGAGCGTCGATAGGAAGACGAAGGAGGTTGGTTGGTTGTTGCAGATTTGTCAGATATCGTAGGTGGTTGGTGGTGGTGGTGTTATTTGTAGTTGCGGATATATAGAACGCCACAAAGAATATGGATGTACATATGTGGTAGTGTAGTAGTAGTTATATCGAAATTGGTATTTTTTTTTAACAGACAATGTTCAAATATTTGTAAAAAACATGAAAAGATAAGAAATTTACATTATTCAATTGATCAAATTGTTGTTAGGTCGTTAAGAATACATCTTGGATAAATATATATATAGATAAATATACAAAAAACGAATATACGAATAGAACGAAACTAGGAAAGGCCAACAACAAGAACACTGTAAAACTTAGAGTAGAGTAGAACAGTAAACAAATTCAAACGAGATATACCTAATGAGTTCTTAAAGATACTGAGGTAAATATATATATATAGCTGGACCAAAGACATTAGAATCTTCAAGATGAGTAACGCCATACGATCTTTTTGCACTCGAATTTCAGTGCTGGCTCCAGGCTCTCTTGCAAATTATTTCAAGAGCCAGAGAGCCAGCGACATATACGCTCTTGCTTGAATTGTGATTTTTACGCTCTCAACTTGGTGCGAGCAAAGAGAGAGCGGAAAATTCGTCGCCAGCTGAAAAATAGCTAGCATATTGCAAATCAAATGTATGGCCTTTCGGCATCTTAGTGATTATATTGGTCTTTGGCTGGACTCCATCTGGAATAAGACTTAATATTATATACCTAACCAATGCTGATTATATCCTACTCTGGCAAGGTCTAACCAATTAGTCAAGCTGTTAATATCACGCACAGCCAAGAAAAAAATCTACAGAATTTAAAAGAATTCATTTTTCTTCAAGTTTTTAAATTGTCTTAAATAAGGATTTGGAATAAGATTGATTACCCTAAGCTATCCATTTTGTAGAATGCCTAATCTACGAGATTGCTGTAATTTCTAGCCATTTTAAATTGATAATGAAAATAAAACCTATGTGTCTTAATGTAATAATACTCATAAAAACACCAAATATCTAAGACTCTCTACATCTGAGTTAAAATGCTAAACATACGAATTATCAAAAGGAACACATCGATGGTAAAATGTCTTAGCTATGAATGGTTATTACTTATGGTGTATGAGTTCTTTGTGACTGATGGATACTTGAGTTAATGATTCATGGGGATGATTGGTTGAAATGATTGCCGCCGAAATGCACAATAATTCGCCCAAAAACAAATAAAATGCCAGCCAATCGTTATAAATCAAAAGAGATAAGAAACCGAAACGAAAGCAGAGGAACTTTAAAACAATCCAGTAATAAAAAAGGAAGAAGAATTTTGTTTGTTTAGTTGGTTTTGCGTATTTTTGTTGTTGTTAAATTACTCAAGTGTATACCTCGTTCCGAGCGGGTCATTCGAGACCGAGACGCATCCGTCCGCTGAGGGGCGAGGACTCGATACAGACGCGCTTTTGGTATGACCCTTGCCAGCGGGAGCTGCCGATCCGCTGCTGGAAATGTGCATGTTTCAGGGTTTTAGGCCGAAAAATTGGTAGAATCATTGTCTTTGGTTTTACATTGGTTAAGAGTTTTTTTTTTCGAACCGAAATGAAACGAATGTGGAAGTAACTAAATGTAATTTTTCGAATGTGCCAATCAGCACACGGCAACCAAAAAGAGAACTGAACTGTGCGTGACCAACTATGTTGATATATATACAATATAATGTCGTTTTGTATTCCCGGGGAACCTCTAGACGATCTCCTCGCTAGTGTGAGCTGCTGCTAACCTCCGATTCGAGTGCAAACCAAAGGGAAAATAAAACGATAAGGCCACAGGCTAGGCTTGCTTCTTAGACTGAACAACTAAATAAGCCTCTGCAAAAACGGGGGAATGTGATGCAAACAATAACCAGGGATTCCGTATATAAACTATAACTACATATAGGAGAAACGAGGTAACCAGCTCAACTCTCACGTACTTTGTCTCTGCAGGAATAACATTGGTTTTCTCCGTCGACGAAGTCTTTTCATACAGCGTGGTGGAGCGGCGTGGAATGATGCCACTGGTGCCGCTAACTGTGCGATTGCCGTTCGTCGGGTCGTACTTCGTTGCCGTTCGCGGCTTGGCGGGACTGTTCAGTGCTAGAGGTAGGGAAGGGTATTTAAAATTAATCAAGTTCCGCTGAGAGATATATATGTTTTTAGCTTACTTGTGTCTGCCGTGGTGAGCATCTTTTGGGTGGCCGAAGCGGGTCTCTGATTTTGTGCGGCAAGTCGCGCTGTATTCTCTTTAATCGTGGCCGAATCGATGGTGTTCTGGCGCTTAAAGTTGCTGCCACTAAACCAAAAATAAATATAAATTAATAATTATTGCTTTCATTAGCCTTTAAAAGACTCCTTCTACTCACACTGACGCTCGATCCGCCGCTGATCCTGCAGCATTGTAATTATTGCTTGGATTTACAGAGCCCACGCCGCCGCCAGCCGCTGCCGTCGCAGCCACAGCTGCTGTGGCATTTGTGGGTCCAACTCCTGTAATTAAACATAACGATTAGTATAAGATAATATTTATATTTAACATTTATATTTTAGAAACCGTAAAAGCTCCTTTTTCTCATTATTTCAACCACATTGCTTGACTTTCTTCCTTAGCAGACAGTTTTCATATACAAACGAGCAGGTTAAGAGCACATTATCACAGTTTACATCAATGTTTGAAAGAGATTCTTGCTAATTGAGCTGTCAGTAAGTCAATATAAATCAGTTTCTTAACTACATTCGAATGAGTTGCAGCGTTATTTCCTGAACATTCACTGGGTTAGTTTTTCTCAAAATATTTAATATTAAATTTGAAAATGTGGAAATATGAAATTGAGTTAGACTTGAAAAGAGAGCTTCTACGGTAAAAAAATAAAAGTATAGATCGTTAGCCCCAAAAGTGGGACTTACGCAATGTTTCCGCACCGGACGAGGCTCGGCGACTGGGCTTCGTGCTGGACGCCGATATGCTCCGGTGGACACCCCGATGCGTGGGACTCTGCACACCCGCACTGCCTGCGTTGGCGCCCGCATCGTTGCCCGAGATGTTGCGCAGTGAGAGCGAGGAGCCAGACCGCGATCCGTCACTTTCCGGCTGCATTTTAGTTGGGGGAAAAAGACTCTTCTTTAGCACACACGATCCCAAAACCCACTTTCGTTGTACTTACGTCCGTGCTCTTGCGTCCCAGCAGCAAGTACGTGGCAAACACGTCGTCGTAGCGCACCTGCGAGAGCGAAGCCTCGATATCCTGCCGATTGTAGCCCATCGCGACTAGAGCTTCTGAGCATCGCGATGCGGAAATAACAAAACAGATTGGGTGTGAGTGGTTTGAAGGTGGATTTCAGGACATACTCCGAGACAATTTAGTACATTTAGAGATAGCGCATGCAAATATTCATTACGTTTACATTATGTTTTTGGCTTCCGATACTTGGAGCAGCCGGAATTGTGTGTACTTTCTTCGCCTTCAACTGAACAAAACTAGGAATGATTTACTGTCTTAAGGGTGGCAGCATGCAGCTATAGCAAAAGGAAAACTTAACACCGCCGTGGCAGGACCCAAACCGGGTGCAATTTTCAACCTAATTTTGAATGAAACCGCGTCGAGCGAGCATTTCTCAAAGAACTCTGTTTATTTCTCTTATTAATCATCGTGTGGTGCACATACAGACGGCTATTTACAGTGGCCACAACGTCTAACCAAAGACCAATATAATCAATAAGATTCCGAACATCCATACATTTGATTTGCAATATGCAAGCTAATTTTCAGCTGCAACGAATATCTCGCTCTCTCTCTTCGCTCGCACCAAGTTGAGAGCGTAAAAATCTTAAAATTGAATGCACTTCCATTTGTTAGTATACACAGATCACACAAGAGCGTATCTCTGGCTTTTGAATAACATTTCAAGAGAGCCTGGAGCCAATTCTGGAGCCAGAACGAAAATTCGAGTTGAAAAATATCGTATAGCGTTACTCATCTTGAAGATTCTAATGTCTTTGGTCTAACACACACAAAGAAAAACCAAAGAAAGATTCAAATAGAAAATAAAAAAATAAATTTAGATTTTCCCTTTTGGCTGGCTGTACAAGATTTGTAATGTGTTTTTTTTATCCGTTCTCTTGAGCCGGCGGTTGGCTATCTGACGACGACGACGACGCCTCTTCCAGGACATTCTGATTGTTTGTCGGTAAGTGAGAAAGAGAACAGAGAGGAGTTGGGGGTTAATGCGGAATGCTCTCGGCGCGGCGAGTGTTACGAGTGTTGTTTCACTACATTCACGGGATGATTGCATACATTTTTGGGTGGCACTCGTGGCCCCTTCCGCTCGTCGATCAGAAAATTCACCATCAACATCAAGTTGTATGCACTACGCCGAATCGAGAGCGAATTCTTGACACCGGTTTGTGACCCCGCAGCTATGTGTGAGAGTTTACAAAACGAAAAACCATGACATGGCATATACGTATATATTTAAGAGGATAACAAAAAACAGGGCGGGAGAGAGAACAACAGCAATTGACTACGAAATTAAAACAACAACAAACAGAGTTGACACAAAAAGTATTAGTAATATTACATGGCAAATATTTAACAAAGAGATAATATAGAAAAGAGGCAATAAAGGCAGGCAGAACACTCCATTCCACACACAATTCGGTTAATAATATTAGTAATGAATTTTGTATACAGTACCCGTCTTACCTATCCGCTTGGGATCGGCTAAATCGGCCTTGGGCTCAATGTAGGGTTTGAGTTCGTCCTCCTCAAACCCCATGTTCATCCACTTGTCGCCCATGATTGTTTCCAGACTAGCACGCTTTGCGGGATTCAGTACTAAGAACTTTCGGAGCAAGTTTTCGCAGTCAGTCGACATATAGAAGGGGATTCTGCAGGAATATTCATTATAGCATCTCTCTGAAGAATCAGGAATTATGGTTAACCCACCTATATTTGCCTCTGAGCACACGCTCGCGCAGCTCCCTCAGTGTGGAACCGTCAAAGGGCAGGGAACCGCTCACTAACGTATACAGGATAACACCCAGCGACCACACATCAACCTCGGGTCCATCGTACTTCTTGCCCTGAAACAGTTCTGGCGCTGCGTACGGTGGACTGCCACAGAACGTGTCCAGCTTGGAGCCGGGCGTGAACTCGTTCGAAAAGCCAAAGTCGGCGATTTTGATGTTTAGTTCGCTGTCCAGCAAAAGGTTTTCAGCTTTTAAGTCCCTGTTGGAAGCAGATTTAAATATAATGTTTAAAAAGAATTCAATAATTAATTAGTTAATTGGTTACCTGTGTATTATTCTCTTTTGATGACAGTATTGCACAGCTGAGACAATTTGTCGAAACTTAACGCGTGCCTCCTTCTCCTTCATGCGTCCGTGTAGAACCAGATAGTCAAAAACTTCGCCACCCGACGCATACTCCATGATCAGATATAGCGTCTTCTCCGTTTCTATTACTTGGAACAATTTAACTATGTTGGGGTGATCCAGCATCTTCATTATCCTAACCTGTTATTGGATGGCAAATAGGGTTAGTCTTACAGCAGGCAGATCGAACAACATTATTTAATAAACATTTACCTCTCTGAAGAGTTTCTGAAGTGACCCAGGATTGAGTTGGGTCTTGTCAATTATCTTGATGGCCACCTCCTTGCCGGTGGGCAGGTGCTTAGCCAGTTTCACCTTGGCAAAGTTGCCCTTGCCAATCGTCTTGATGAGTTTGTATTTGCCAATGTGCTCCTCCGTGGCACGCCATCGCATAGGAGCGCTACTCCGCATCTGCATGTTAGGCGAACCCTGCAGAAAATATTATAATTAGGACATAGGTAAACTTATTTTGTGGAGGGTTTAAAAAGGGACTGGTTTTCCCCCAAGAAAGGTCCTAATCAAAAAAGTAGGGGCTCTAGAAATAGGGGATATTTCGCTATTACTTATTGATATTGTTGTAAGTTTTAACCACTTTTAAATAAATAAATTTATGAGACCCCAAAAAGTTGCGCCATATAAACATTTAAAAATACGTTTTCCTCCCTAAAGACTTCAAGTTTACCTGTGCAACAGTGTTGCTGTATACATTGCTGCGGTTCGTCACCACACTGGGAGCGTGGCTACTACGATGGCCCACCGGCGGCGGGACAGCAGCCCCTGACCCAGAGCCAGAACCCGAACCATGCGTCGCAGTGGATCTGGTTTCAGCGCTAGCTCTGGCAGAGCTACTGGTCGGTACAGGCTCCGTCTTGCTGGAATTATACGGCGGTATGGGCGCCACAATTGGTCGCTCCGAACGGCGCTTGGAGCTGGCCGCACTGCTGCCGGTCCCTGAAGCACCTGTTCCTCCTCCCGAGGACGCCTGACGGTGGGAGGATTTTTGAGCCAGTAAAGCTTCAAATTGCCTCAAGTTCTCCTCCCGTCGCTTAGCAGCCGAAATGGTGGTGGCCGTAACCTTGGATGGCGCCACTCCGTCCACCACGCTGCTGCTGCTGCCTCCGCGACTGGTAGACCCGGAGGCGTTGGATGAGGTGGATGATGGGGAGAAGGAACTTCTGGCCGCCGGAGTGGGAGCGGTGCCGGCTGGCCGCCACACCGCCGGCTGCTTCTCGTCCTGCAAATGCTGCTTCTGCTTGAAGGTGGCACGCATGGCCAGCACGGTATCATTGTTTTTCGTATCGGAGGCGGTACGGGCCAGCTTGGCCTTCACGGCACTCGATCCGCTGGAAGCTGCCGCCGAGTTCTTGGAGTAGGCACCGATCGAATTGCGGCCGTCGCTGCCCCGCTGGAACTCCGAGAGCATCAGCTCGTTGCTGCTGTCCAGTTCACCGGCTCTCCGCCCTCCCAAATACTGGAAATCGTTCTCCGAGGACATGTCACTGATGCCCGGCCGCAGCAGGTTCTCCGTTTCGCCGTAGCGCTTGCTCTGCTTGCGCTTTATCTCCATCTTCATCACGTCCATCGAGGATTGGGACTGCTGCTGCTGCTGCTGCTGCTGTTGCTTGAAGCTCTCCTCCACATTGTGGATGTGCTTCTCGATTGAGCCGAGGGCGAAGGACACCCCGGCATCGTCCTCGGTGGACAGGAGGTTGCGAGGCGCCGGCAACTTCTGTTGGCGCTCCTGGGCTCTGGGCTGCGGATGGGGCTGAAGCGTGGGAAGGGCGGACACCGCTATCCGGGGCAGCGGAGCAGCCTTCACTTCGCGTCGCCGCAGCTCCACAACGCTCTCGTCGTCGACGATTGCGAGGGATCCGAGATCCTTGGTGGCAAGATATGTTCGCTCCACTTCCGTTTCTGGCAAGTTTTCTCTGCTGCTGCTGTTGTTGTTGTTGTTATTATTACTATTTTGGTCATTGGCGGAACTGGAGGAGGTGGCAACGCTGAGCTTGGGCGGCGCCGGTGCCGCCCCCTTGCGGGCGGCATACAGGCGGACACTCTTCCTGGTGGTGTCACCGCGATTCAAGTCCGGTGTTGTGGTGCTGCCGGTGGCCTCCATTGCTCTCCTCTCCGTCTCGCTTTCGGCTTTGGTTTCTCTCTATCTTAGCTGCTGCTCCTTTTCTGTTTTCTTTCTCTCTTTTGTCGTGGCACTATCTTCTTCGCGCGCGCGTTTATGTGTATTGGTGCACCAGTACTTGTTGCTCGGGGAGAGATCGCAACTTTTTCTTTTTCTTTCTTTTTGCTTTCGTTTTATTGTTCTTACACTGTAAGTTTAGTTTGGGAAAAATTATTGAATGGACTTGTGTCTGAGGGTGTGTGTGTGGCAGCTTGAGATTTCGCTTTGCAACTGTGCTTGTTTTTTGGGTTTTTAAGTTCTCGGAAGTACAATGCAATGCAACACTCCTACACCTACACACACTCACAGCTGCATGTGTGTTTACATTTGGCTTTCTAAATTCTCAGCGGAGCTTTGTTTGTTTTTTTTATATATTTTTTTGTCGCCTAGTCGCAGTTGTTGCGCATTAAAACCTCGAAAATGAATTAAATACACAGCCAGCACGGGCAGCAGCAACTTCCATTTTAATATATGTATGTATGTATGTTGTATGAGCGCGCGTGTGTGCGTTATATTTACGACAACAGGCGGACAAGAGCTAATCTGTCTCCCCGGTGACACTGAAATAAACACACAGCGACGTGCGGGAGCGAGAGGGAGAGCTATACCTACACACTCCCCAAAACGGGCAGAGAGGTGTGGAGGAGGAGGAGGAGGGGGAGCAAGAGAGCGAGAGAGTCGAGCACCTACACGCACACACCTGTGCGAGGTAAGTGTGTTTGTTTTCTCTCGCTCTCTGCTTCTGCTGCTGTTGCACAAGCCCAGCTGAGATGCTCTCGCTCGCTCGCTCTCTCGCTCCCCCTCGCACTCGTGTGTCACGCTTTTCTTGCTTTACCCCCCGCCCCCTGACCGCTTCCCATAGCAAGCTGCCAAGCTCTTTTTTCGTTTTTATGATTCATTTGCCTTTTCGCTATTTTCCTTTGTTGCTTTAATTACTGTCTAAATAGTTACACTGTGGCGGAGATCTACACAAGTATCTGGAAATATGTACGTTCGTTAGTTTTTAACGCTTTTTTTTTCTGTTTTTTCTTCGTCGCTGGTTCAGTGAGCAAAGCGAAAAGCTCCAATGCACACGCACACACACAGCCACAGCTGGTTTCTCACACACAAAAACACACACACGAAAGCAAATGAACTACTTTTAGACAATTGAGCCGACTTTTTCACTGCTGAAAAACAGTTAGGTTATATATATTTTGTGCCTGAGTATATGGGTTTTGCTTTTTGCCTTTTCACTTTGACTTTGACAATAAAAAAAAAAAAAATCACATTTTGCGCAAATCCCGATTATTAAAGGTTCGTTTCGTCAGTCGCTCGCTCGGTTGGTTGGCTAGAGTTCTTTAGCCGCGCTTATCTTATCGGAGGCACGCGGCTTTCGCAACTTTTCGCACTCGCTGTATCGAATTATAGCCTGCTCCTCCTTCTGCTCTGTAACTCTGACGTAAACCGACTTTGGCGAAGGGAAACAACAACAACACACTGGGAAAACACACAGAAGACACAAAATATACGGCCGCAAGCAACAGCTCAGCAGCCAAAGAGCCAAAGAGCCACTTGGCCACACCAGAGCACCACTAGCACCAGCACCAGCAGCGGCGTCAGCAGCAGAAGCAGAAGCAACTCAGCACTCAGCAACTCAGCAACTGGAACTGGAGTGCCGGAGAGCGAGAGAAAGCGAGTACTCCAAAGCACGGAATCGGCTACGCTGGCGTCGACTGCGACTGCGACTGAGCCGTCGGCCTTAATACACACATAGACCCACACGATCAGTGGGCAGATCCCTCTCTCTCTCTCTCCACCACTACAGAGCCGAGTATCTGTGCATCTATTCTCCCACAAAGAGCAGCCCCATTTGGAGCGCTGATTTAGGTGTGCTTGTGTGCGTTCCACTGATATCACCTGAGCGTAACGCTGAGAAGGAACCGTGTTAACAGTGTTTGCTGCCGGAGATTAGCGGAGTGCGCATGTGCGCAATATACGGGTTCCCTGGGTTACGCAAAGCGCTTCTTCCTCTCTATAACTCTATAACTATAAGTATAACGATCGGACTCATCGGTTTTGTTATCTCTAAAAATCAGGAAAGGAAAAACACGTAGAACGTGTTTCAGACTAAAAAATCCCCATTGGGGTATGAATACTATATGTCCTAGTTATATTAGGAGATTGTTCCCTGTTTATATAGCAACTCAGGCAGTTCAGGGTAATGTATATCAATGAAGAGTTCCTCAAGAGAACCTAGCAGAACCCTGAAAACCACAGAATATCCCAATACAGATCCAAAATTAATACCAAATAGTTTTCCCTAGTTATCATCTTCTCTATACAATAAATACAGAGACATTAGAATATGAAGATGGGTAGAGATTTAGCAGCTTAAGAAATCAGCCCACAGAAATAGCTAATTGAGTTCCCACTCTTCCCCTCTTTGAAGTCTATTAAAGCGATCAGACACTTTGGTTATCTCTCAAAATCAGAAAGGAAATAAACGTAGACAAAGAAATAACTCAACGAGTGATCCTATGCTATAGAACCGGGCACTTCAGTTATCTACCAAGAACAGAGTTCATCAAGCGAACCTATGGGGACTTTAAACAGAGAAACATTCCCTGTAGTTAAGTTGTTCTACTTGTTCTTCGTATTTTTCGTAATAATCGTCGAATGACCTTAATCACAAATAAAGTTTAGCTTTTAATAAGTTTACTAAGTCTATTAAGACTAGAAGGGGTGCTTAAAAACCTTTTTAAAATAACAGTAACTCCAGAGAGATCCTAAAACCCTCTCTTCCCTAATTGTTATATTTCCTTATATTTATTATATTGATCAAATATTTAAAAAGCCTATCAATAAAACCAAAATCTGTAGTTCTACCAAGGAGCTCTCAGGTAAAAACTTCTATGGCAAGTTTACTAGATCCTAAATGTGTAAACGTTGTCAAATGCTGTCCCAAACTATACGTTATCTAAAGTAACGCATTATACATTCTCCGTAGTATTTAATTGTCTTTCCACCGAAGTGGTATTCGGGTAATGATGGATGATCATTGGAAAAGCTTAGTATGTTGTACTAAACAAAAAACATTGCTATAATACTCGTACGTACAATATTTGGGGCAGCTATGAAAGTTTGAAAGAATTGGCATTCACTTCCTAATAGATGTGTCATCAGATAAGAAACAAGTTTTTTCTATTTAAAACCCCTCGTTTATCTTGTTTATTTGCAATTAGTTCAGTAACAGATTTCCAAGTCCGGATGAAAAGGGAACTGAGCCTCGTATACATATGAATATACGAAGCAATATAATGGAAATCGTAAATAAGACAGAAATAGAAAGCTCTGATGCAACAGGACCTAAGGCAGATTATCTAATAATTGTATATGAGTAAACAAATAAAGTGGCAAACGGGAAAACTATTCCGTTGCCTAATATGCTTATTGGATCATGCCACGTCTAGTTGGGTTCAATTGAGTACTACGAGGTATCCACTAGGCGAGCCGCTCGGACGTGTCCGTATTAATTGAGCTAATTGAATAACTTGCAGCTTAATCTACATTAAGACAAGACAACGAGATTTCAGTCAAGCCTTTCAAGTCCAAACAAAAACATTAGAGAGTTACTGCTTCAAGTGACAGCAGGGAAATGTAATGAGGTCAACCACTATTATGACTGTACTGCGATATTTTAGACCTAAATCCAATTCCTAAACCTATTATGACATTATTATTAGGTCCTGTAATGGAAGGCGTGCTATTCGACTGAAAGAATATTAGTTTCCGTATGGGTTATGGAGAATCAATGTGTGGGGGGTGGTAACAAAAATCTGAAATAGAACAAAATCCGTAATCAAAATAATAGAAATGTCAATAAATCTTTCGATTGTGGAACACAAACCAAAACCGTAACAGATACAGACACTTTGTGGTATGCAAAACAACAACAAAACAGCGATTACGATTAGATTGAATTGAATGAAAAAGGTGGTAAGGCGAGAGGGATGGGAACACGACAACGTTGAAGAAAGTTCGCAATGTTGGTACATGAAATGGCGACAAGCTTTATGGCTCTTAAGAGGAGCTAAATCACAACAAATCTAGCCCAAGAGCTCCAACTACACAGCCAACAAGGTCAAGTGCTCTTCACTTCCCAACAGCTCTTTGGAATTCACTAAGCCCTGCCTATCCCCAAAGATAATACTCCCTTTCCATCTTTATAGTATAGAGTCCCCTCCCTTGTATCTATATTCCCCCCCCATTGCCATTGATACGTACCCTCGAGGCTCGCGCCTTTTCACTGGATGATGTGGTCTCCTTGGCCTTGGGCCTTTCGGCCTTGCTGGTGGCCACAATGGGCAGGCCGCCATTCTCAATCATCGTCACGACGATCTTGTTGTTCCGACTGCTGACGGTGCCACCACCGCCACCTCCGGCTGTGCCGTAGGATGAGTTCCCGGCCGCAGACGCTGCATTCGTGGCTGCCAGGTTTTTCTGGCGCATGGCGTTTGAGAGTCGCTGCTTCCGCTCCGCCCGTGCCTCCTCCTTCTCCCGCTGGAGCTTGGCAATCGTGGCGGGCGTGTGGCTCTTCGAGCGCTTGAGAAATCTCATCAGCTGGCTCTTCACATTCGTGGCTGCACTCCCGTTCGCCTGTCCAGCGGCGTCTCCAATCTCCTCCGCCTTGGAGGACCGTCGCGATATCTGTGCCTTGGTGGGCACCTCCAGTCGACGGAACACTCCGTCCGCCATGCGCACAAAACAGCCCTCGGACATTTTGTGGAACGAATCCGAGGGCAGCTTGTGGAAATCGCCGTTGGGATCTCGGTAATAGCAGTGATCTGTGCGATGATACCCTTCACCCACAATGTAGAACTCGTTGCGACCCTCCTTGGTCGGAGCCCCCACGGAGGAGGAATCGGCGGCCAGGTCGTCAGTCTTGGCACTACGATCCACCCGCAGCTGGAAGGCCATCAGCTGGGTGGTGCTGGTGCTGCTGCTTCCAGCTGCCTCCTCGGCTGTTGTGGGCAAGGCGCTACCACTGGTCCCCTGGCCTGGGACAGCCGCCGGCTTCAGCTCGCTGATCGTCACCGGCCGACGCTCCGGATTCTTGCGCATTATGCTGCCGTTGCGCAGGAGCGAGTCTCGCAAGAGGGAGAGCTCATCCTTGCGCAATGGCTGCACCAGCGTGGGGTAATGCTTCGACGAAGACGAAGTCGTCGACTTGCGAGTGGAGGTTCGCCGATTGCCGAACTGTGCGGCGGCGGCGCTGGCCAGTTGGGGCTCCTCCTTGTTGTTGTTATTGTGGCCGCTTGAGTGCGTCTGCCGGTGACTGGAGGTCTGGCCCATGGTGGTGAATGCGGCGGGTGCGCGGGCACTTTGGTGGGTGGCTGTTGATGGTGGGTGGTGGGTGGTTCGGACGTACCTAACTCTCGTTCTTGCTGGTTTTCGCAGGTGTGCTATCGGTGGATTATTGGCCCAGTTGCGGCGAGACTGTGACACATATTCCCTCGTTCTTCGCGTTGGCAATTCTCACCGCGACTTTCGTGAGTAAACATTGAGAGCCCTGAGCGCGGCTGCTGGTTGTGTGCATATAAAAGTATGAATAAATTTTATCCGTCGGTGTGGTGTGTGTGTACGACGGAACAATCACAATTCAGGCGCAGCTTTGTCGCTTTTATTCCGAAAAGTCCATCTTGTTAAATTCTATTAGAGCACAATGAGGCGAACATTGAAGACTCAGTCGCAGTAAAAGTCACTGGCTCAGTCACAATCACAGTCACACAGCACGGATTTTATTTTTTACACAATTCGGTTGGTTCATAATGCACAGAGAAAACCTATTCGCCGAATCCGGGTTTATATTTTCTTGGAAGCATATAACCGTGTTTGATTTTGATTTAGAACTCAAATATTGCTTACATAACCCACTTGATTTATGTTTATATTTTTTATCTGATCTGTTTTAGTTTAAATTTTTCTGATAAAGATAAGTTTAGATTACGTAGTTCATAATTTAACTCGTAATTAATATTTTAGTGTTGAGTTTAAGATTAATATTAGGGATATAAATGAAAATAGCTGTAAATATTTTAATATTGCAAAATGTTAGCTTCTTGTACGTTTTTAGAGATCAAAATGAAACACTTCATAAGGTTACACATATGCTCTCCATATTTAGAGACAAGATATTTAATTTTACCGAATAAATACGTAATTTCTTCACTCTTTTGCGTTGAATTAAAATTTTTAAGATATTTTTCCTTGCAATCGCGACTGAAATCTGCGTTTATTTTTTCTCCGTGCATACACTGCGGATTATCTTTCCGTTCTCCTTCCCCTCTCCACTCTTTTTTGTAGATCTCGAATATTTGCAAACTTGTTGCTTACATGACTAACGGGGGGCGTGGAAAGAAGGGGGTAAATGGCGGCGCTCGGTCGGTGGGTGGGTGGTTTTAGATAGAAACAGACACTTGTCGCTCTCTTATCAGTTATCGCACTTTACACATCTGCCTCTGTGTGGGGGTTTCTGTGTGAGCTTGTGTGGTTTTTGTGGACATAAGACACTCGCGATAAGTTCCACACGCGTTCCAGCTTGACTGGCTCAGTGTGTTTGTGGGTGTGCGTGCGTGAAGTGGATCGCAAGCCTTGGCACGCCCGATGGCTGCAAAGGCGAAAACGCAGATACAGATAGTAGCTGACCAGCAACAACAACAGCAACAACTCTAAAGAGACAACGCGATGAAGCCCCACACGTTGGGGCAAAAGCTATTTCTGTTATTCCTTCTCACCCTCACCCTCTCTCTCTGCCTCTGTCATTGACTCTGCCTCTCTTCTAGTTACCTCGTTTACGTTGTTTAAGCGTTACTTACACGCACACCGCCGCAAAAAGTCTGTTGCTTTTGCGTGTGCGTGTGTGTGTGAGTAGGAATTTGTTCATTTTTCTTTCTTTTTTGCTTTTCATTCCGCTTTCGTTCTTGTTGCTTGCACTACTACTTGTTGTTGTTGTTGTCGTACTGGTATTTTATAATTAAATTAACTTATCACCCGCAATTGGCTCATTTCTCAATGTACAGTGGCTCACAGCCTATTTCAACCAGACCCAACCTAAAACTTTGAAAGCCTATAAAAGATGAACCAAAAGGATAATCAAAATATTTTAAATGCACAATGATTCTCTTATGTTTAAACTTAATATTTATTCATTTCATG
>VNKF01011562.1:0-56875 GCA_008044355.1 Drosophila lacteicornis
AATTTCTGATACCAAATTTTGTGACGATTAATAGTTATTTAAACAAAAATATTTAAAAAGTTTTTAATTAGTTTCAAAATCGGCACTTAGCTGAAAAATTAAAAAAGGCAAAACAGGCAGCGTGCCGATTTTGAAACTAATTAAAAACTTTTTAAATATTTTTGTTTAAATAACTATTAATCGTCACAAAATTTGGTATCAGAAATTTTTGGAGTTGAATGTGCCATCGTCACTTTAATCTCACCTCGTTAAGAGGTGTTTTTATTTTATATGTAATAACATAAGAAATAACATGAGAAATAACATAAGTAAAAACATAAGAAATAACAGAAGAAATTACATAAGAAATACCTTAAAAAATAACATATAAAATAACATAAAAAGTAACATAAGAGATAATATAAAAAATAACATAAGAAATACCATAAGCAATAACATAAGAAATAAAATAAGAAATACTATAGGAAATAACATCAAATATAACATAAGAAATTCCATAAGTAATAACATACGAAATACCATAAGAAATAACATAAGAAATAACATAAGAAATAACATAAGTAAAAACATAAGAAATAACAGAAGAAATTACATAAGAAATACCTTTAAAAATAACATATAAATTAACATAAAAAGTAACATAAGAGATAATATAAAAAATAACATAAGAAATACCATAAGTAATAACATAAGAAATACTATAAGAAATAAAATAAGAAATAACATAAAATATAACATAAGAAATTCCATAAGTAATAGCTTACAAAGTACCATAAGAACATAACATAAGAAGTAACATAAAAATTAACATTAAAAATGCAAGTAGTTTCACACAAGATAAATGCAAAATAAAAGACTTTTCCAAAATATACGCTTTCCAGAATCCATTAAAAAAAGTAAGTAAAAATCATATAACTAAAAGTCCTTTTCTAAATTTTTTCCGCCACTGAAACCACCTTTTAAATAATTCTTTATTTCCCAAGCCACCACAGAAACTTATCTTACACTTAAAAATTACAAAGTATCACGGTTCCTTAGTTCCTAACCCCTCATCATCCCCTTTGAGTGTCTATTTACTTCTAAAAATATGCAACGTCACTCGCCCGTCATTCTTCTTCTGGCGCGGAGAATGTAATCTCGTTAAAAGCCCCTCAAATAACAGCAGAACCATCAGAGGCATCACAATGTGTACTCCTGCGACTGGCGGGCATTAAGCGACTTTTGATTTTCGGAGAGAAGAAAGCCACCTCGATTAGGTTTTGACAGAATTACATGCATACATACATATGTAGGTATGCGTGCGTGTGTCCTGTGGCATCCTTTTTCTGCCTGTCCGCAGTTGATAAGCTGCCTAAAATGAATTATGCAACAGGAGCCACATCAATATGCAATATGCACTGCTTTCATGCGACGACCACCGAGCGATACGCAACAACATTGTTGTGGGAGCAGGCAGCAGTGCCCTCTCTATGCCACATACATATATACCCACTTGGAGGATATATATCCAGTCCCGCGACGATGCGACGTCAAACAACATTGTCACTGGGTCCGGGTCCTAGTCATTGTGTCAGCAGGCAAGTACACTCGAAGAGAGAGATTGAAGCAATGGGAGAGAGAGTGAGTACACCAAGTGCTACGACTGGGCATCGCTGTCCTGAAGTATTTGGGGATTTTTAAAATATATATATAATGGTTTAATTTGATTTCCAGTAGACATTAATAAATATTCCTTTATTTTCTATTTATAATTTAGTTTCCCTTAGTTTATTATTTAATTTCTTGAATAAATAATAAGAGCTACCCTTCAAACTCTTGTTAATAGTTAATATCTTAAATAAATAGTAAGTTTTATCCTTCTATCTCATGTTAATAGGGCTAAATTATTTAAAGACCTTTTTATTAAGGAGGCTGCCTATTTTTTCCCAGTGTAGGCACGCAGTTTTACAGCTGTGCATGGGTCGGCGACGCATTTTAATGGCGGCTTAATTAAGCGTTGCATTTCGCCTGCGGCTGCCCAAAAATGGCCGCGAGCAGCGTTGAACTTTCAGCGGGACCTTGCTGCTGCCCCAGCAATTTTCCAACCCCTCTCTCCACCCCTCTTTCCACCCCTTTCCCCCCCCTCTGTCTGTCACTAATCAAGCTGCGTTGCCTGTCAATTACGAGGTCCGCGGAGACAGCGAACAGGAGCAGCTTCCTCCTCTGACGGTGCGTGGCCTGATAATGATGGATAGATTGATAAATGGACAGACGGAGGGATGGATGAATGGATGGATGGATGGGACTAGCACCCGCAGGGATCGGAAGCGGCAGCATCGAAAGGGGATCGCATTACCAGGCCATCAGCGAGATTTCCTGGTTGGATTAGCATAAGCAGGAGGCTTCCATTAGGCGCAGGCTTTTGGCAAGCTTACACAAAAAGGATAATGGAAATTTACGGGCAACATCATTGCTAAAATATTTATTGGCAGTTCCAAATAGGAAATTGCGTAAATTAATTATAGTTTTAAGGGCTTGCTTTTTTTTTTTTGTATCTGGAAAGTGTACTTCTGTATAAATTATATAATATTTCGTAGCACGAGCGAGTTGGAAGGGGAATGGGAATGGGCATGAACTGGAGATGGTTCTGGGAATTCTCCGTTCCATTCGCAGGCGTTAGGCGTTAGGACAATAAATTGCGGCTTTGCTGGCGACATGAAGATGCTTTCTCGAGTGGCAAAAACAATCAGCGAGGAGGCACTGGGGACTCGAACAAGGACAAGAACATGGGTGGGGCTTGCACATTAAGTACTCATTCGAGTACGAAGTATCGTGGAACCGGGACAATCTGCCACTGTGCTAGCTCACAATTTATTGTTCATTTATTCGCATTTAGAATACATACTTACAATATTGAACGACTCAACGAGCACTCAGACTCCTCCGCCGCCATCGCCGCCATCGCCGCCGCCTCTTCCTTCGATTGCTATAAATTTCAAATAGATTTTTGCATGGCGCTGATTGCATTGGCTTGTCCTCCGAAAGGACTCCTGCTTCTGGTTCTATTTCTGGTCGTGGTCCTGGTTCTCCAGCTTTTTCACTCCGTAGTCCTTCCGCTAGTCCTCTGGCCAGTCATCCGTAATTTCCCGAAACCGAATGGAAAATGAAATGGCGGCTCCCTCCCGAGCGCCATCCAACAATCATCATCCAAAACAATGTGTACTTAATTTCCTTTCAAAGCTGCTCCAAGCTCCACTGAGAAATAAAATAATATAATTATTAAATACATAATAAATTATAAGGTCTCTAGAGGATAGGATATATATCGATCTCTTTTTTTAAAGCTTTACACAAAGCTGGAATTTATAAATTTACAATTTATGTATATTTTTATATTTTTTCCAATGTACTCTACCTTCTCCCCAGCGTCCTGCTGCTGCTCATTTCATTTTGTTTCGTTCCATTTCATTTGAAGCTCTTAATGCTTCAGCGAGAACTCGGCGCGTGTTGAATATGAATCATGCTCTTCAAGTGCTTTCCATATTGATTGGACGGGAGGAGTCCAGGGGCCAGGACACCACCATAGTTCACCTGTGCTTATTTTCCCCCTTTTTTTTCTGACCATTATTTCTCTCCAGCTTGCCAGCTTGCAGCGGAAAATTCTGGCGAAAAATCAGCAGGAGCAGGAGCAGGAGCATCAAATATTTTTCAATTTGAATTCCTCCCGAAGCCCGCTCCCATATAATCCCGGGAATACCGCGGAGCCGCCGAAATATTTGAAAGGCACGCTCGCTTAATTAACATTTCCATCTGGGGCCAAGGGGCATGCAACAAGTAATGCCAAAAGAGGGCAACCGAACCATGGCAACCATCCGTTGAAATTCGAAATTCGAAACTAGCCCGGACATTTATTCGATTCTTGCTTTTATTTCACATTACATATTTATTACTAAAAAATCTCTGCCTTCTCTTTGGTGTTTGCACTTTGAGTTCTAATTGCGGGCAACAAACGCATAGATTTGCCATTTTTTTCCGTCATTGCATTCATTTAATTTGTGATTTTTCAATATTTCCGCTGCGTTGCTAAGCCAAAAAGGAGCGTTGGAAAAGCGGAGTGGAAATGGGGTCGGGGCATGCGCCCGCCTTTTTTCGCTTGTGTTTATGCAAATATTTGTATTCCATTTGCATTTCAATAATTGAAATTTTTTATATTTCTTCTTCACTCTCTCTCTCTCTCGCATTTATTATGCGATTTGCTGGGCGGAAAAAAAAGTGTAATTTTTGTGAACTTGATTAAACATTGGGGCACATAATCCAGCAGTTGTTTGCCTAACTCTTGACACAGCTGCTGCGGCTGGTCATGAAAAAGTGCCCGCGCAGTTCTGGTTTTTCTCCGAAACTAGCTGTACATAACTTTTTTGTCTACTTGAATGTATTTCATGGCGAAAAGTATTTATTTTTTGCAATATTTCTTTTAGTATTATTACGACAAAATAAAAAAATAATTCGAACTTTTTTTTGCCTGCAAAAAGACTACCATTAAAATAAATTACTCATGCTAATTATTACTTTGTAAATATATATTTTTGTATTCGCATTCCTGATTTGAAAAAAATGAATTAACAATTTTTGCAGTCATTACACTGAGCAGAACAGGGCTCTAAGTAAAAGGTTTGAAAAGTGCAGAGAAAGACTTTAAGTAAAAAAATGAGAAGCGCATAGAAAGGCTTTAAATAAATATTTTGAGAAGCGCAGAGAGGGGCTCTTAGTAAAAGGTTTGAGAATTGCAGAGAAAGGCTTTTAGTAAAATAGATGAGAACCGCAGAGAAGGGCCTCAATGTAAAAGGTATAAGAAGAGCAGAGAAGGACTCTACATAAAAAATATGAGAGGCGCAGAAGAAGGTAAAGGTATAAGAAGTGCAGAGAAGGACTCTAGTATGCCATAAATCTAGTCTTTACTATTTGCAATATTTATTTATTGGTTTTATTAAAACATATATGCTTTAAAAAAGAATCTACAACTATCGATATATCGACACCTTTTCCCATCCCCAATCACGATTGCTGCACTTGCTCCGATTGGCTTAGGCCGGATGCAGTGGAGCATCTAAAATGCTTAAGCAAAGTTTACCGCATTGTCGCCACTTACCATTTGCCGTTTGTCGGTTTTCCCTCTCTGGATTTTCGCCTCGGGCTTCCTTCTCCTCAAAACATCCTGCTGTTCGGTTGCCTTTCTTGGACCTCGGCTTATTACGATTATTATGTCTCTTATGGCTGCGGTCTCGTAGCAGAAAGCCGCCAGATGCTTGTGGAAATAGCTTTCATAGGCAAAAACCACCAAGGACAGTGCGTAACGAATGAGTATAACCAGGCTAAGGACTTCTTCTAAAGGTTGTAGTCATTTTGGGATCAAAATGGGTAAATAAACCTTTATTTTTTAAGAACGAACTTTAAATAATAAATACAAATTTCTTGTGACTTGTGTGGCCTTATACCCTTGGCCATCATTGTAGACTTGTCAGGGCACTGGTTGCTGTGCTTTTTGTCTAATCCGCTGGGTAACCGCATCATCAACGTGGCCGACATCATCGCCATTGCCATCAGTTGTGATACGAATCGGGACAGGTTGCAGGCTGCAGTTTTCACATCCTCACGAGCTCCTGGCGGAGTCTGCGTCAGTAGATTGGAAAATCATTGCAATAACTTTCACTTGTTTACTAACCTATGAACTCTGCGTGTTCCATTTGGGGTTCAAGTTGTGGCATAAAGCCATACTGAAGAAAGTTTACATTTTGGGAACTTTGAGTCAGTTTTATAAACTATTATTTACCTATTTTACTTGGCCAAATAAAAGGAGAATCATTCTCAAGAGATTAAAATAGGAATTACTTGAAATTCATGTATTAAAAAATATATGTAATATAATTACATAGAATATCAGTATTTCTTTTTGTTATATATAATAATAAGAGTTCCCCTAAAACCTACTAAAATACTCACTTGCTGCCCGTAATATTCCACTTAAATTCACATAGAAAATTAATTAAAACTGAAAACGCTGGGAAATGTAAACAGAAATCAAGCAAAAATCGGCTTAATGAGCAGCTGCAGTATTTGAAATTCAGATTAGGCCGATGTGCCACGCCCCCCCCTAAGCCCCAAAGCCCCCGAAATCCAGAAAATCCCCCGAAACCGCCTCCTGCGGGCCATCCGCAATTGAATTTCTATTGATTAACAAACGAAACGATTTGATTTCTCAATGGATTAATTCGAGCGTTGATTGGGCTCTCCATATATTTGCACTCTGGGTGCTGGGGCTGCATGGTGTATGTGGCACGTATATTATATTGATTTATCGCTGTCTGGTACACACACACACACACTCACCGAGATTTATTTGGCCAGAAACAATTAGCCGGCCGAAAATGGCAGTGGAAATTCATACACACTCTCAAAATCTTACTTGATGATGCATAAAAAACAATTTTACGCAAAACGGGAAACGGAAAACGAGCAACGGGCGAGTGTGTGATGTGGCATGTTTGGACAGACAATTGACCACTCAGCACATCGTTAGGATGTGCCAGGGATTCCGAAACCGAAGGAATTTCGGGGAATCATGCTCAATCCAGAGCCAGGAGCAGCAGCTGCAGCTGCCATTTTGTTTTTGCTTGCCCAGCCTCGCCTTGCTGCTCACATCTGCAAATTTATGAAATTCTTCTCTTCATCTTCAACTGCGTGTTCTCTCGTCTTTTGAGTGTTTTTCGTGTGTGTGTGTGTGTGCACAATGACATATCAAGCAGCCGACCCGTTGGCCAGCGGCATAACTGAGAGAAACTAAAGCGTTTAAAGCTGGGAAAGTGAAGAAACAAATATAAAATATATATTTTTTATTTGTGTCACACTAAAAAGTAGGATTATCGATCATTTTGTGTAAAATAAATATCAATCACCATACAAGAAAAGTTGTAAATAAAGAAGCCACTTGAAAATAAAGGAAAATACTTAAGAAAAAACTTAACAAGTTAAATAATTTTATGCTAGAAATTAATGCTTTTCTAATCTCAATTTTTGTTCAGTGCCAAAGCAATGAAGACAAAGGATAAACCAAACAAGGAAAGAGTGAGAGACAGATGGAAGGGCAAAGGAGCTGAGGATAGGACTAAGAGCGGCCATGTCCTTGTCAATGGTCGTTGAGTAAAGTGTATTCGAGTGTGGAATATAACGATTAGTTGAATCAGCTGCTACTTCTTCCACCTTCCACCTCTACTTCAACTCATTTTTGGCTGCTCAAGCAACAAAATAAACAAAAAACAATAAATAATGTGTTTCAACAATCAAATACTGAGTTTTATTAGTAAAAAATATATAAAAAATGGTATATACCCTGTCAAATTATAATTATATAATATTTTGAAAGGTTTTTTGAATGCAAGCAACACTTATTTACTAATAAATAATATTTCAATTTTGTTGATATTCTTAAATATTTAAGCCTTGCAATTTCTTATTAAATCTTTTTCTTATTAATAGCATTTTACTATTAAATGTTTTCTTCTAATAACTCTTTTCCTCAGTCCCAAACATTCTTTTAAAAACACTTTTGGCATAACTTTTGGCGCCATCTGCAATCGCTTTGCATGATGGGCCGGAAAAAAGAGGTGGCAACAGAGGGTTAAGAGAAAGAGAGGGGGTTAAGAGGAGATTGCCAGGGGCGGTGATTGAGAGGGAGCGATTTAGAGGGTGATTGAGGACAAAGGTGCCATGCCGCCTTCTGTCAGGAGACTACGGCCATGAATAAATGAATGAATTGCTCGATTTCGATTTCGATTTCGATTCCGATTTCAATTCTCCCGATATATCCTCCACCCTCCCTACACACACTATAGCCTCAAAGTCATTATTTACATTTCTCAGATATGTTTTTCTTTTGTTCTTTCCTTTGTTTCCCATTTCAATTCCAAGGGCAATCGGAATTCGGTGTTTTGGGGTTTTCATCGTTCGTCTGCAGCTGCAAATAAAGTTTTGTCTTTTGACTTGCAGCCACATGATTGTTGAACGCATGTTGCTCAAGTCCATTGCCTCTTTGTCCCATACTTACACTCAAATTAAATAGGTAACATAATCAAAAGCAAAGAAAGTATAGAACAGAAATACTTTTGGAACATTTGACATTATCTCTAAATCGAATATTATTGCTTAATTATTATTAATTATTATTATATATTATTTATTATTATTTCTATATTATTTTGTAAATTTGCATTTAAATTTAGACGAAGTCCTTAGTAAGAAATCAAAAACCATAACTGGAATAACATCTTTAACTTCGATTACCAATATAATTATGGATTTTATCGATATTATGTTCAAAACTTCATTAAACTGCTCAATTTTAAAGCTGCTGGATTTTTATAACTTTATTAAGAAACTTAGATAAGAAAGTATGCTAATTTTTTTTTGAGTGCACCGCTGACAACCGGAAACGGGCGACAGGGTAGTCTGGCGGAGGGAGGGATGAATGGAATTGAGAATGGAACCACGCACGCAGCAAAACACATTGTACTATCTGGTACTTCCCGGCTGCTCCGTGCACTTGTCTCCTTCTGTCTGCCAGTTGTCTCCTAGCCGGTACATCTACCCAGTACACTGGCAGAAAAAGGGGAAAGCAAAACTTCAGCACCTTCATTTAAATATCTATGTAGAATTGTAACGTAAAAGAGGCCTGAATAATAACACAAAAACAACGTATGTTCTTTTATGTTTATAGAATTTTTGTTTTGTGATTTTAATAATGGAAAAATACCAATAATATTTGTATTTTATGGGCTACCTATTTATCTGCCAGTGTGCTCCTAGTTTTCCCCTCCCTTAGCACTATTTTCCGCAGCTCTTTCTCACTTTTCCGACCATTGCAGAAGACATCACGTTGCCTATTGCAGCCATTACTCAAGCGACAGCAACGGGTGGCTGCCCCCAGGACTTCCCCTACTTTCCCACTCTCTTTCCCACCTCCTGCCCCTGCTTTTCCCCACTGCTTTCACCCCAGGACCCCTCGAGGACACCGGCCACCCCCTCCCATGGCCGTGTGCATGCAAACACGTTTCTGATTAGGAATCAACAAAACCGACAACAGCAGTCGGAAAAGGACCTGTTCCTTCAGTTCCGTCTGCTCCTTGCTCCTTGGACCAGCAGATAGCAGATGTGAAATTTCAGGGGTGGAGGGTGAAAAAAACAGGAAAACTAAGAGATAAGGGGGCGTGGCCATAATGACAATGCCGCAAAAAGCGTATTCACTGAAGAAGCGAGGTTGAACGCACTTTAACTTCTTGGCTAGGAAATTCAAACAATAAAAAAAAGCAAATATTCCATGAAACTTACTTTAATTGAATTTATTTTTCAGTTAAATTGAATTGAAAAGTAGTATTGTTTAAAAAACACCAATATTTTGCCATCTAGTCGGCCTTGACTCCGAAACGTCAATCCAAATGCTAGCTCCCCAACCCGAGTAGGATATATTTTCAGTATTCCAATCAGTCTCGAGCTGTTCACAACAAATATAAATTTTTAATATTTTTTACGAAAAAAAAAACATTCCAAATTTACCATTACATTTTCAACAGAAATATTTTTTTCAAACCAAACGGTGCGTGTTGATTTTCAGTTTTATAACGAGTTTTTTTTTAATAATAAAGTCCAAATTTTATCCCAGAAAGATGGCAGACTTCTGGGACTCTGATGAGCCATCGACTTCCGGTACAAAATGCCCTTTTTGTGAGGAGGAGGAAAAGGAAGTGGTGAAGGCCATTTCCCAAATGATCGAGCTTGGCACAGTTCAATATCCCGTGGTTAATGTCGCAACTCAAGGGGACGGGGAGAAGCCTAAGCCTAAGCCGAAGATGAGCAAGTCTAAAGCATTTCAAATGCAACGCAAGATTATTACGCTCCAAAAGTTGGCTTGCAAGAAACCCAATGGAGGGCACTACAAGCCCAAGAGCCCACCGAAGTAGGCGGCGTTCTTGTAAAAAATTAGGCTCCGCTCCGCCGAGTCACGGAACAGATGTTTGTGAATGTACCGCACCTTCAAGACTAAACCGAAGCCTGCAAGAGACGCTGGATCCTGCCTGCTCCTTTCCAAGCTGTACAGCCACCAAACCTAGACGAAACCTATGGCAATTGATGTTCAGATGACCGGAGCTACCCCGAACCCAAACCCAAACACCGATGAGGATAACCAGCTGAAGTAGCCAAGCCACGATCCATACTAAATTTCTTGTGAATCCATTTAAATGTTTTCGATTCAATTTAAACGAATCTCAATCAATTTAATAAGTAACAACTCATAAATGCGCGCCCAAAAATACAAAGTCTAAATTTTATAAAAACCAAAACATTTGCATTTTATTTTTCCATTTCTTTAGCCTTAAAGAATATTTTTCCAAAGCCTACTCTCGGAGAATATTATAATTTTACTTAGAAGATAAAGTGTATATATTCCTCTTTTATCTATATTTAAAAAACAAAATTTAAGCAAAACCGTGGGAATGAGACAAAATTTAGACGATGGGAAATTAAGGGTCTGCTGGAATTTTTACTGGCAACTTTTGGGCACTTTGGCAGCCGCCGCCGAGAATGCCATTGTCTTCGTAGGGAAACTGGGGAAAATTACACCATTACCAGCTCAGTTTCTAAAATCTGTCGAGGGCCACCCTTCCTCCTCCTACTTAGCAGCCCCAACTCCCCTTCAGCCTTTTCAATTTCCCTCTGCCCTGCCTCCTCCCATCGACAATATGGCAAAAGTTACGAGCCAACTCAACTTTTGGTAGGATATATATTTCCCGCCCCTGGCTTATAAGTTGTCTGGTTTCCCCCGTCTTCCCCAAAAAAAAACCTACCTACACAAAGTAAACGTGTTGAAATTTAACTAAAATTAATTTGCCAAAAATCAGGGGCGAAAGTTTTGCGCCATTTTTGCTCTCTGATTTACTCCGAGTCCATGCCATTCCGGTATCCTTTATTTTGTTTGGTCCCGGGTACCAAACAGGGTCATAAATTTCATTGGGATTTGGCTCATGCCACCTGCCTCCTGCCTCCTGCCGCCTGTCCTGACCAGGAGAGAGTGCCAGTCGAGTCAAGCCCCTTTGTCAATTCAAAGTAATTCGAAGGCAAACAAGAGACATCCGTGTGGATGTCCTGACCTGGGGAATTCGAGGACTACGAGTACAGGAGTGCACAAGGACGAGTGCGAGTAGTGAGATGACCCCGAGGCCAGATCGATGGCCCAGCTGGGAATTGGGCGAAAGTTTTCCCCGCTCAATATTGCCCAGATTTGACTCGCCCTTCTGCTTTTCCTGAGATTTATGTGGTTAATTATTTAGCCAGTTTGATTTTAAAGCTTTTCAGGGGTATACATATATAAAAGGATATTAATTTTTTGAGTCTACATTAATTGGAGTTTGTTTCATTTATTTATTGAAATTATTTCGTTATTGTTTTATGTTTTGAGCCTCAATTGTGGGGAATATTGTGATGTTTTTGCTAATTGGTTGTGCTTTGTTTAATTACGAAATATTGTTAGAAATAATATCAATTAAATGAAAAATATTTTTGAGCTTAATTTGGGAATAATTTGCTGAATTTAATTAGATTCTTTTAGATCTTATGCCTATTTTATATTGTAATAATATTTTACTCTTCAATAAGTATATTATGAATTAATAATAACTAGTTTCCGTACTTAATCGAGGACTTATCCCTTTTTTCCATTTTAAAATGGAATTTTAATATTAAATATTAATATTCATTCCTATGAGAGTCCTGCCGGCTCTTCTGGGACCTTTATTTTCCCTAATTATTCACCATGCACTTCGATCCGCCCCAAATCAGCCGTATCAGCATCCAGCACTGATTTCCCAGCAGTTTCCCAGGGAAATTCAGATGGAAACACACCCCATGCATAGGCAAAGTCTCGCTTTGCAATTAGTTTAGTGGCTGCCAGCCCGCAGAGAAAACACAAAATTAGTGGCAGACTATATAACCTTCTCCCCCTCACGTCCCGCTCCGAATCCGTGGCATGCTACTGCTACCCGTATCCGGACTCGCATCCGTCCGGATTGCGGTGCATTTTTCTGTGAAGCGGAGTGTGTGAAAAGTAATTTGCATATGTATTGCCATGGCATTTGCATTTATGCATGTCGACGGAGCCCGCCAGCTACCTCACTCCGCCTCCGCCTTCGACCCCCTCTATTTTTCCCGCTTTATCCTGTGAAAGCGGCGGCTCCTGACGCTCCTGCCTCTGCCTGTGCATTTGCACATTTGCGGTCATGTTTATGCGCGCCAGTTAATCGATTATGCACGGGCTGAGTGAGCAGCGCCGGAAATGTGCAAATGCTGCACTTCCGCTTCTCCTTTTCGCCCACGCTTCGGTTACCGTTTCCGCTAGCCAACCCAACCAACCCACCGCCCTGCGTCCTTGCAGTTTTTCATTTGACATCCTCGGTGTGTCGCGACGAGGTGTGAAAACGGAAATCATTATCGCGTTGCTGTCATCGCTTCACTATCCGAAAACACCAACTCACACAATCATTTTTCGACCTGTTAGCAACACAGCTCCATAATCCCATTAAATCGGTTCATTAGCCCTATTTCTAGTTGTCCTAAAATTTCATAAAATATTTTTTATTATCCCTATTGCTAATAGAAAGCGAAAATATTTATTATAATTTAAAAGGTAAATATTAATGAGGCTCTAAACAGTTGAAATTCGGTTATTTTCTATTATTTATATTTATTATAGAAGATCTCTTCACTAATCAAATTAATTAATTAATAAGTCATATTTTCTGGCTTATTTCTATATTTTCTTAATTTTCTTTCTTCTTTAATGAATGTATTTTCTTCATTTATTATTTACTTATTATTATTTATATTTCTAAATATATTCTCCTTATTTTATTTATTTATATTCTTAAATATATGCTCCCTTTATTATTTATTTATATTTTTTAACATATATTCCCCCATTACTATTTACTTTTATTTCCAAATATATTCTCCCTTTATTATTTTGTACAGATCATCTAAATTCGGTTTTGTTTTCACTGCTGCCTCCCTTCATTTATTTTTGCGGTTGTTTATTCAAACATTGAACGCTCGGGGCAGTCTGTCCATTTCACGCGTCTCGGATAAATAAATTTATATAGAAAATTGTGCATTTAGCCCCGATGCAGGCTTGGTTAGGCAAACAAACCCCTGCTCAGCCTCAACACAAAATCAGAGAATTTAATTATTTAAATATGATTTTGCCATCAATTTTCGTTCTTATTTCAAATTAAATTCGAATTGCATGTTGTTAGCTTTGACTAATAATCAAAGAAAACATATTGTTTGTAAATTAGATATATTTAGAATATACATATGTATGTTTGTAGAAAAGTAAATAAATAAATAAATATAAAAATTAAATTATAATATAAAATAAATAAAGAAAAATATAATACAAGCCCTACATTTGCTAACTAAATGTTTATTTCTAAACACAATTTGAGTATCAGAAATGTTCTATGATTCCAGATTATTTTAATATATAAATTCTTACCTCTTTATCACCTCTATTTAAACACTAAAGAGTGTAAAGAAGCACTTTAAGCGAAAGCAAAGCCAACGACACTCGAAACCAAAAGCGAAACAATCGATAAATAACCATCGATAAATAACCATCGATCTTGGCCTCGCTTCGATTTATTCGCCCTGCCATTTGGGCGATGCTAATCGATGTGCATTTGCGGCTTACATCACTAATCCTGCCAAGAGCTGGCCTCGTCCACTTCCCGGGGGCGTGGCATAATCACAGGCCATTTATCAAGCATGCACTCCGATTGCGATTGCGATTCCGATTCCGATTCCGACACCGACTTCGACTCGGATGTGGATATGTGTGGGAAAACTTACAACACGCTGGCTAAAGGATACTGGTGGCCACAGGACATAAAGAACGAAGGAAACAGCAGCAACAGCAGCAGCTGCTGCAAGAAGTCACAACAAACAGACAACGGGAGCGCTGAGAATGAGACGGACACTGGCCATAAGACAGAGACAGCGCCGGAGAACAGAGAACGGGGAGTCTGAGAAATGGCCTGTTTGGGTCTGGGCAACAAAGTTAATTGAGCAAACCGGCTGGCGAGAGAGCAGGCCGCAGTTGAAATCCAATTTGTCTGCAAATACACAAATGATGGCCCCACTCCGGGTCTCATCCGGGTCTCCATCTCCGCAAAACCGGAACCAGAGGAGCCTTAGCAGCAGCAGCATCAGCATCATTCATCTGGCAGGACCGAAAAAAGCTGCAAGCCGTGAAAGAAGCACCAGCCAGCGGCAAAGATTCACAAGAAGTCTCTGCCCCAGAGGACACGATGAACGTGCTGCTGCTGGCGGGGATTGGGGAAATGGGGGAGACCGAGGGTGGCCATCTGGTCGGCACTATCACCGCAACAACAAGGAGCAGCCAGCAGCAACACCAACAACAATAGCGAAAGCAGCCAACAGGATACGGATCCCAGCGGGCAACCAATTTCCCACTCGCCCAGGACATCTCTCCTCTTTGCTTTGTGAATATTTCAAAAATTGCAACAGCCAAAAAGGGATGCACTCAGCGAAATAAGGGTATGTAAGGGTATAAGTAAGAAAAGGAACTAATTATGGCTGTATGGTCGCAGGTTCATCTGGCTCGAAGGACCAAAATGATTGACGGCGAAGAATTTCCCTCTTAGAAATAAGACAAATATATTGAGAGAAATACCGGGTGCTTTGTCTTCGCCTGAACGGGGAAAACTAGATTTTTGGGCGCCATTATAAGTAAGGAAAATAACGTATACGCAGTGTTACCTTTGCTTAATATTTTATATCTATTTCATTTAAATCTAAACCTAAAAAATGAGATAAGGAATGTATTTAATAATACATACATTTCTTTAACATTCTATCCTCAGTGCTTCTGCAGCAGCAACTCGGCCGAAGAAGGAACTGAAGCTGCAGCCATAGCCTGGCTGGTGTCCTCGCTGTCCTGTCTTGGCAGTAGCAGCAGGAAAATCAACAAATTTTTCAGGCTAACAAGAAAGCCAGCAGCCCAGCAGCCCAGCAGCCGGAGCAGCCGAGCATCCCAGCTTAGGCCCAAGTTGCAAGTTGCAGTATCCTTGCTGCGGCAAAATAACATACCCTTTCTGCAGCCGTCCCTGCAATCCCTTCGCCTGGAGCTGGACCTAGGAACTGCATCCGGTATGAGACAGTAGAGAGTGCCTGCCCGTTTAGCTACCGAGAGTAGAGTATACAAATAATGGATGCCATCGCAACGGATTTGGGGGAAAGGCGGGAGCGGGAGCGGGAGCGGGTCCGATATGCATCTGACAGCATTATGGGTAAATTTGTTTGCCTTGTAAGCATATCCTTGGCGCACATCCGGCCGGGATATGTCTGCCATCTGCCTAACAAGCCAACAACAGTTTAGTTTGCCCCACTTCCGTCTCCGTCTCCGTCTCCATCTCCGCCTCCATCTCCGTCTCCAACTGTTTTGTGGTCCTGGTTTTGGTCCAGCTCTAACTCCTTTTCCACCCGAACATGATCTGCTTCGAACTTAATCTGCATATGCGACCAAACATCTGCCAGGACTCTGCCAACATAAATTGCCGGAGAGCGAACTAGAAATCAGGACAGCTCCCCCCTTTGCCGAAATCAATGGGCAACGAGGCCGAAGACAGGCATTTTCTCTCGGTGGTCCAGGGATATCAGGAACTCTGACCATTTCCACATCGACAGACATTGATTCACCGCAAAGCTGGCCAGTTAACCGGGCACATATAACACGCAAGAAAATCCTTCAATTTCCGGATAATTCAAATCAACTAAAGACGAAATATTTGAGCCTACGGTTAGGGACAGGGAAATGCTATATAAAATGGCTCTAAATCTTCTAGAGTTTGATATTTTCGTAATAAAAAAGTAAAGAATTCAATTTTATTTAACAAATACTTGTGTAAGCTTCTGAAATATTTTTTCCTGGTCATGTGTCTTGTTACGCTATCAATTATCAATCTATTTTCCCCATCCTACCGTTTATGTCCTTCAACACATCCTTGTTCCGGCCCTCTGGCCCTTCTGGTGTAAATCGAAAGCGTTTCCCCACTTGGCTCATAAAATCCGGCCATAACCCGGCCGGCATACCAAGTGCGTTGCCGTCCGGCTCCTTTTTGCTGATGACTCATCAATAAAGCAAATAAAAGATGCGACAGGATCTCAAGTCAAACATGGCTTCGACAATAAAGTGACAAGGTTTATCAGGTGACTGGGAACTTTTTTACTAAGAAAATAAGAAAATTAAATCAAATTTAAAGTTCTTGAGATTATTAATCTTCTTAAATGGGATGACTTACTAGTAAATATCATGATCAGGTAGCTCTTTTTTATAGGTTCAGTTCTGGAACAGTTAACAGTTCAGGAATCCCTAGAGCTCTGTACGAGGAAAGCTTGATACATCGGAAATAAGACTTTAATACCTGTAAGCGAGTTACTGGATTCCCGATGTCGATTGAATTTTGAGTTCCGTACTTCCATTTAGTCCTGGAACCTGCGCCTCTCCTCAGTGCTGTCCTCCTTGTGATGCCCGTGATGCCTTGCAGATGGCTCCGTGTATGCTTATCCCTAAACTTTGTCACAGTTAAATGACAATAAATGTCACACAAAACGCCATAAGCACACACACACACACACATTGTGCCCAGATAGGGATATATATGGATATGTATACATATATATTCATATACATGTACCCACTGATAGGAGACGACACGACAACGACGACGACACAGGACAAGGACATAAAAGGCAAAAGTTGTGTTCGCCAGCGACAGCGGCGTATAAAAGTTTTCCTTTTCCCCGGCTTTTCCTACCTTTTGGCCAGGGCCAACATGATGCTCTTTTCTTTGCTTTTCCTTTCATATGCCCTCACAAAGGGTACTATATGTTCCTCTACTTGGTTGGAATAGGGAAGAAAAAAGCTAATAAAGTTTTTATTACAGTTATTACTGACAGAGCTTGGCAGGGTATATTGCCTTCGGGATGTGTTAAAAAAAATATTTTAATTTGGAATACAACATGGATTTTATTATTAACTACACCCAAAAAAAAAACAAAAGTTTAACCTTTCTACGCCTTGTCTTAAAAGTATACTCAAGTAGTATAATTTTTATACTTCAAAATATCAATAATATACTACAAAGTATAATTTTTATACTCCAATGTTTCAATCGTGTATTTTCGAGTATTATTTTTATACAAACCTACATCGAAAATTCGATAACATATCGCGTTAGCTGGAATTTAGTGCTTTTCTGTTTGTCGCGTTAGTGATTATTCTGAAGTCTTGGTGCAGATGAGTATAAAATGTATACTTTCGTAGTATCAAATTAATAGGCATCTTATTAAGACATTTTTAATACTCAATATTTAGAATTCATGTAACAATAGTATAGTTTCTATGACGATTTTTTTTTGGGGTGTACATACCAAATTTCAGGACAATCGAACATATGTATATTAGGTTTACAAAATTAAATTCAAATCCAAAACTATACATTTAGGTATTGCCAAAACCATTGCCTACTTTTTAGAGTGACTTAAGATTAAATTTAAAAAATCCAGAAATATAGAAATCGAATAAGAAAGCTAAATTTCCAAATCACTTATTATTAATCACTAAATAAGAGAAATACCTGAAAAGTAAAAGTGATATTAATGGATAATTACTTAAATTTAAGCAGTCTTAAGAAGATTTTATAATGCTTATCTTGTAAATATTTCTTATATAGAAAAATACTTCAATTGCAGGGTATTCCAGACACCGTTTCTGTAGTATATTTTTTTATATCTTGTTTTCATTTTATTTTATTTGTTATCTTGTTTTTTTTTTTTTCTGTACATACTTAAGCCCGTGACTGAGGCACGTCATAACTTGGCCGTAAAACAGCTGACAACTCGGAGCAGAAGAGCGATGTGTAACGGCACTTCGCCGACGCCTCTCTCCTCTTTTATCGCCTCCTTTCTCGTCTTCTCTCTCTCTGCCCCTCTCCTTGGGCTCTCCCACAGCTAGTTGTTTTAGTGGCTTAATGTGCTAAACAACTGCTCAACAGGGGACAAAGGGGCAAGGAAGTGAATTCCACCAAAATTTAAGGACTAAGAAAAGACACTAGCCAAGTCTCCATATGTGCCTGTCTGTCTCTATCTGCTCCTCTCCCTCTCTGTGTGCGTGTGTGTGTGGAGCACGTCGAGAGTTTCCCGCAATAAAAAAACATCATGCGGGTAGCTGTTGCTTTGTACTCCTCTTTGTACTCTTCCTCAACCACTCCTTCTCCTTTCCCACTTCCCCACTTTCACTCACACCCAAGCACAGGCTGAAGTACAGTCAAACCTCGTTAAGTTAACCTTTAGCGGAGATAACACAGCGGTTCATGCGATATTATGGATTTTAAATCTTTTCAAATTGTGTCTAACAAAAATTTATTTTAATAGTTAGTTAGTTAATTTGAATATAGAAAAGGATTTTCAACCATTTTCTAGTTTAAGATTGATCAAAAATTGTTTGAGGAATTTTATTTATCCGTTTCTAATAAGAAGTCACTTACATGCTGGCTTCACTGTAAATCCCATCTACTGTAGCCAGGCCCTTCTCGCTCAATTTGGCAAATTCCCTTATGCACTCCACTCATTTCTAGTTTGCCTACTCGAGCCTCGTTTGTCATTCATCTAACGGCCCTCGTTGTCGTCCTTTTCTCCGGTTTCTCTTTGTCTTTGCTTTGTTTCCAATTCCGTAAAAGAGGAATCGGAATCCTATAGGAGCAGGAGGAGGAGGGGCTCCTGTCGTAGGCTCTGATTGTTTGTAAATAAAATCGTGAGTTTTATTGTCGCTGTGCAAACTTTGATTAAGAACAGCGTCAAAGTATTGAGCAAGTAAACTCAAATGAAATTTTAAGAAGGCAGGACTAGCACAGCCCCAAAAAAAAAGGAAGAAAATCCCCTTCAACTAGCTGAAACTTTCCACGTAACGGAAATCTGCGCACACAAAGATATCAGCGGCAAACAAAAAACCAAAAAAAAAAATACTGGCAATACTGGATTCAACAAACTTTACAAATTGAGAGAAATTGGCAGTTTTGACGGCATTTTTATTCGAATGCAATATTATTTCGTTATTTGTTCACTTTGCACTCCCATGGAGTCCTTTGTTTTGTCAGCGGCTGCACTTGAAATAAATCTGGGTATGCTCTGCTTTATTTTATAATTTAAGCCTAGTACTCCGACCGGCGAAAAGTGTTCGTTAGCAGTGCGATAGAGCTTTTGACTCACTGCTTAGATACACTTTTCGTCTATCTGAGTACGTATTCTAGTATTTTCTTTCTATTTTTTTATTCTTTTTTACAAAGTTTAGGAAATACATTTTAACCCATTAAATACTGACTTGCGATATTTTTTCTGAATATTGAATATTTCTGAGTGCATTATTTTTTCCAATGTTTGTTTTCTGCGCCCGCCTTTCCCATGCGCTTGTTTTCCATTTTACCTGCGAAATTTTTTGCTTTCCCAAAAATTGAGTGCAACGTGACTCGCCCGATGTGTGTGTGTTCTAGGTGTGTGTGCTGTGTGTGTGGATTCGCCGTTTTGCATTGTTTCGAGAGGGCGGACAAAACACACAAATAACTGTCAAAGTTTCAATTCTCTTCGAAAGTAAAGCCCGGTTCGAAATACAAAAAAAAAGAAACTAAAATAGAATCCAAAGCAAACAAAGGCATAACAATGGGCGAACAGCAAATTGAAAGCTCTCTTTGGGTATTCGCCTATTCCGCTTTTCACTTTTCATTAAAAAACACCAGTAACCCGAAGCGAAAAGGCTTTCGGCTCGAAAATGGTTGAAAAGAAAAGCGAGGTGAGTTTTTTCGTTCAGTTTTAGATCGGGATAAATTTAACAGAATGTTCCTAGAGATTTACTATTACACCCCCCAAAAAAAACAAGAGTTTAACCTTTCTACACGTTGTCCTAAAAGTATACTCAAGTAGTACAACGGGTTTAGTATACATTTTATACTTCAGAATATCAAATATATACTACAAAGTATAATTTTTATACTCCAAAGTTTCAATTGTGTATTTTTGAGTATTATTTTTATACGAACCTACATCGAAAATTCGATAACATATCGCGTTAGCTGGAATTTAGTGCTTTTCTGTTTGTCGCGTTAGTGATTATTATGAAATATTGCTGCAGATGAGTTAAAATTTATACTTTCGTAGTATTAATTTGATAAGCATCTTATTAAGAAATTTTTCATACTCAAGAGTATAGAATTCATGTAACAATCGTATAGGTTCTATGATGATTTTTTTTTTGGGTGCACTTAAAACGAAATCATGTACGTGTAAGAGATAAATAATTAGTCGCCACAGCTATAATAGTATCTTTTCCCATTGTAATATTTTAATATTTAAGTTTGGATCTCGCCATCCCCTATGCTTTTGCTCCTTTTGTCCTTTGATAAGTCTCCTGGCGGGGATGCAGCAGCCAGTCCTGTTTACTGCCATGTAAATATATATATCCGCCTTCTTGACATCCATCGCTTGGAGTGCAACACCTCTCGTTCTTCGAACCCCGAACAATTTTAATTATTTCCATGCCACACGCAGCAGCAGCAGCAGCAGCAGCAAGGAGTAATCCAGGGGCAGTGGCGGCGACGACGACGAGGTCCTGCGGGACACCGCAGGGTATGTGTGTGTTGGCTTTAACGGGGAATTAAGTCGGGCAACAGGAAGTCAGCAAGCACAATAATTAAGATGAGCGCTCGAGGGGCAATTATGTGACATCAACTTGCCAATTTTTGGCCGACTTCCCGCATATCCACTCACCTCCGTCCGTTTATCCTGCAGTCTCTGCAGCTTGGCAAGAGCAGAAGGATAACAAGTAGTGGGTTGAAGCCAAGGTACAGTGGATCACATCGCAGAAAAATGAAAATTTTTAGGTTTGTTGAAATAATTAATAAATATATTAAAATATATCTCTTTTGGTCTAAAAAATTTAAAGAAATTATTGTAGTTTTGAGATCTTAGGAGCCTTTGAGATGCCATTCACTTGTTGGGGGAAAATTCTTGTACCGACCCCCAAGCTGCCAAATTTTACACAATGAGTGGGGATCCTCGGGAGTTATTTAAGCCTGGATCGCGCTCTGGCCAGCCTGGTTGAATGTGGCCATCCCATTCTGGTATTAAAGCCGAATTGGTGAATGAATTTAAAGAGACCTCTAACCATAGTATCATTCCCACGACTTTGCACAATATTAAAAGGAGGAATACATATGTACTTTGATATATTCCACATATAAATATAATATTTTTTGTTTTAGAATAATATTAATAAAAACCTGTCTTTAAAGCTAAAAGAACTTTGAAATTTTAAATATAAAAATAAATTTGAATTCGGGTTTTTATAAAGATCACCCACAGATCTTAATCAAATCGATATAATCGAGACTTGATTTACATATGAGAAATTAAGCCGGTTAGACCTCGAGACCCTAATATAAAAACATCAAAATTTATAACTTGCCAATCCTATAAAACTGGAACTATATTTTTTTGTGTAAAATTTTTGGTCATTTGTAATGACATTGTTCTTTCTCGGAAACATTTACAACAACACCTAAAATTTGGTGGTTCTTGGGGGGCCGAGACATCTTGGTGGGTTCGTAGAGATCATCTTCTACTCGTTCCTTTCGACGTCTTCCATCTCGACGTCCTCATCGAAGTCCTCATCGAACTCCGCCTCGACGTCATCGACATCCGCAGTGGGTTCGTCCTCCGGCAGAATATCTTCGTCACCCCCGGGCAAGAACCAGCGAGAAAACCAGCACCGTTGCTGCGGTTGAATCGTGGCCGTTAGGAATTTGCCAGAGCGCTTTTCGCTAAGCTTTCGAATAGGAGCCGGCTTGGCCACCGACACCCTCGGCTTAGTTGCCCTTTTGGTAACACTCTTTGTCTTCGATTGCTTAGCCTTAGCCTTGCGCGACCTCTTGAGGGCGAGCGCCTTCTTTACCTTCTTGGTCTTGGCTCGCATCTGGCGCTGGATGTCTGCCTTCAACTTGTTTAGCTCCTTGACGGTTAGACCCTCTAGCCACTCTGGATCATATCCCACTGGCGTCCGGCCTCGCTTGGCTTTCACGGGCTTCTGGTCCTGAGGATCGGCATCTTCAACGCTCACTTTTGACTTGCGGCCCCGCCTGGCTTTCGGGGGCTTCTGTTCCTGAGTCTCCACATCTTCCTCAAGGCTTACTTTTGACTTGCGGCCCCGCTTGGCTTTCACAGACTCCTGTTCCTCAACGCTATCTTTTGGCTTGCGGCTTCGCTTGGCTCTCACGGGCTTCTGTTCCTGAGTCTCCACATCTTCATCAACGCTAACTTTTGGCTTACGGCTCCGCTTGGCTCTAACGGGCTTCTGTTCCTGATGTTCTTCGGAAACATCTTCAACGCCTACATCCTTCTTGAAAGATTTATCTTCATCGCACTCGCAATTATCTCCCATCTGTTTTGGAAATACAATTTTTGAAAATTATTTTTAAGCGGAAACATTTGAGGAAAATCACGCACTTTTACTTTTGCTGAAAACTTGGCTTGAAAATATTTTATTAGATAAAATTTGGGAAGTCGTATTTGGTAGAAATATTTGGAAATATATGAATTTCCGTTGTTCTCGGTTTCGCTGTAGGATTGAAACTGAATATGAACCCGACTCGGCCTGGGTAGCTTGCGATTGAATTTGACATTTCGGAGTCAAGGCGTACTTGATTTTAAAACAAATTCCTTTTTTTAGCCTACTTTTTCATGTTTTATTTGTAAATTTATAAAATATTTTTCTTGGAGTATTATTAATTTTTTGTTTGAATTTCCTAGCCAAGAAGTAAAGAAAAAGTTAGCAAACTTCTAAAATTGTTTGAAGGTGAAGCTAACTCGAGGTCTAACCGGCTTAGTTTCTCAGTCGTAAATCAAGACTCGATTATATATATAGTACTGATGGACGTTGATGCACTACGGTCAGTACACTGAAGTGGCCCTTCGAAACCAAGCAAGTGCTTGTTAGGGTTAGGTGTTAATAGGTGCGAAAGAAAAGTATACACCCAAAAAAAAATCATCATCGAACCTATACGATTGTTACATGAATTCTATACTCTTGAGTATGAAAAATTCCTTAATAAGATGCTTATCAATTTAATACTACGAAAGTATACATTTTATACTCATCTGCACCAATATTTCATAATAAGCACTAACGCGACAAACAGAAAAGCACTAAATTCCAGCTAACGCGATATGTTATCGAATTTTCGATGTAGGTTCGTATCAAAATAAGACTCAAAAATACACAATTGAAACTTTGGAGTATAAAAATTATACTTTGTAGTATATATTTGATATTCTGAAGTATAAAATGTATACTTAACTCGTTATACTGCTTGAGTATACTTTTAAGACAACGCGTAGAAAGGTTAAACTCTTGTTTTTTTTTTGGGTGTAGGTAAACGAATGCGAGGAAACTACCCTCCACTATATGGACTAATAGCGCGCAGCTCGATTGCTATCTTGCATGTGTACTAAGAGGGTTAAGATTAATGTATTAGTTTAGGAAGGCTATCTACAGATGAGGTTATTTTGTACAAATCATTATAATTTGTACATAGTACTCTAAAGGCTCTACAAATTCAACTGCCCCAAAAGATCGGTACTTTCCACGTCACCACGGATCAGGTTATACAAGGAAGGTAGGTTAATTAGGAGAAGTCTATTAGAATAAGAGGGCAACCTATGGTTGTCCCTATGGAGTCCCACTGGGGACTCCAACCGCCAGATCCATATTCTAAAATAGGACGAACTAACGAAATGTATAAATTCTTCGTGGCGTAGGCGTCATCGAATTCTCTCGACCACCGTTTAATAAATCCAAGCATACCCCTGGTTTTATTTACAATGCACGAAATATGATCAATAAACTCCAGTTTAGGATCCAAGCGGATACCCAAATCGTCAACTTTCCAGAGAGCAGCAGTTCAGCCTATAGGCTGCAAGCTTGGGAGAGACACGTGAGAATGACCTGAGCTTGCATTTGGAGCCATTTAGGTTTAATAAGTTTGAAGTGCACCATTTTTAAAAGTTATAAAGATCTGTTTGTAAATCTGACTGGCTAGCGCAGTCCTTATATTTCACGCAAAGTTTAACGTCGTCAGCGTACTAGTACATGAGTACTCTTGAGTTAGTCAAAACTTTGGGCAAATCGTTAATAAATAATGTAAAAAGTAAGGGACCCAGGTGGCTCCGTTGCGGGGCACCAGATGTCACCCGGAGAACATTCGACACGTTGTTTTTAAAGAGGACCTTTTGCGTCCTGCCCTTCAGATAACTTGAGATCCACCTAAGAAGATCGAAAGGAAAACCTATTAGGTCGAGCTTCCTAACAAGAAGGGAATGATTTACCGAGTCAAATGCTTTACTGAAATCAGTATAGCTCACATCTGTCTGCAAATTTTGTGAAAAGCCGCTTCTAATGAAGGAAGGTTACTTGTCGTTGATCTTCGTTTAACAAATGCATGTTGGCATGGAGAAATTATGCCAAGATCACCCACAGATCCTATTGTACAGCGTGGTTGTCCAGACATGTTTCGGTTGATATAATCGTATGAGAAATTAAGCCGGTTAGACTTCGAGTTAGCTTCAACTTCAAATTACAAATATAGGTCCCCTAATATACAAACATCAAAATTTATAACTTGTCAATCCTATAAAACGAAATATATTTTTTTGTGTAAAATTTTTGGTCACTTAAAATGACATTTTGTGTTCTCTGAAACAGTTACAACAATACTTTAAATTTTGTGGTTCTTGGGGGGGCCGAGACTGAGATTTCGTAGAGAGAGCTTTCTTACTCCATTTCTACGTCCTCCATTTCGAAGTCGTCATCGAAGTCGTCATCGACCTCATCGACGTCCTGATCGACGTCCTGATCAACGTCCTGATCGACGTCCTGATCGAGTACGTCCTCCGGCAGAATATCTTCGTCACCCCCGGGCAAGAACCAGCGAGAAAACCAACAGCGTTGCTGCGGTTGAATCGTGGCCGCTAGGAATTTGCCAGAGCGCTTTTCGCTAAGCTTTCGAATAGGAGCCGGCTTGGCCACCGACACCCTCGGCTTAGTTGCCCTTTTGGTAACACTCTTTGTCTTCGATTGCTTAGCCTTAGCCTTGCGCGACCTCTTGAGGGCGAGCGCCTTCTTTACCTTCTTGGTCTTGGCCCGCATCTGGCGCTGGATGTCTGCCTTCAACTTGTTTAGCTCCTTGACGGTAAGACCCTCTAGCCACTCGGGATCATATCCCACTGGCGTCCGGCCTCGCTTGGCTTTCACGGGCTTCTGTTCCTCAGGGTCGACATCTTCAACGCTCACTTTTGACTTGCGGCCCCGCCTGGCTTTCGGGGGCTTCTGTTCCAGAGGATCGGCATCTTCCTCAAGGCTTACTTTTGACTTGCGGCCCCGCGTGGCTTTCGGGGGCTTCTGTTCTTCAGGCTCGACATCTTCAACGCTCACTTTAGACTTGCGGCCCCGCTTGGCTTTCACGGGCTTCTGTTCCTGAGTCTCCACATCTTCATCAACGCTATCTTTTGGCTTGCGGCTTCGCTTGGCTCTCACGGGCTTCTGTTCCTGAGCCTCGATATTTGAAACATCCTCAACGCCTACATCCTTCTTGAAAGATTTATCTTCATCGCCCATCTGTTTTGGGAATAAATTTTTGAAAATTATTTTTAAGCGGAAAAATTTGAGGAAAATCACGCACTTTTACTTTTGCTGAAAACTTGGCTTGAAAATATTTTATTAGATAAAATTTGGGAAGTCGTATTTGGTAGAAATATTTGGAAATATATAAATTTCCGTTGTTCTCGGTTTCGCTGTAGGATTGAAACTGAATATGAACCCGACTCGGCTTGGGTAGCTTGCGATTGAATTTGACGTTTCGGGGGCAAGGCCTACTAGATTTTAAAACAAATTCCCTTTTTCAGCCTACTTTTCAATATTCTAATTGAAAATTTCTTAAATAAGTTTCTTGGAGTATTTATTGTTTGAATTTCCTAGCCAAGAAGTTAAAGAAAACGTTGAAAACTTCTTAAAATGTTTGAAGGTGAAGCTAACTCGAGGTCTAACCGGCTTAATTTGTCAATCGTAAATCAAGACTCGATTATATGCCAAGATCAACCACAGATCCTATTGTACAGCGGGATTCTTCCTCTCTTATTTCTTTAAGCAAAGTGTTTTTACCTTCATTTTTATCAACATTATAATGATATTAGTATTATAATAAAAAATAGTACAAATCCCATAGTAAATTCCACTGTTCAGTGCAACTTTGCGTCGCCTTCGAATCGGTGTGTGAGGAAAGTTTTCTTGTTAAGTTGCAGATTGAATGGCGCCGGTAAACATGGCGAGGCAGGTGCACAGCCACCTATCCACCTATCCAGCTCCAAAGTATGCACCTTCCAGCCCCCATCATGCATCCGTCCGTGATTGAGGCAAATCCAGGCTCATAACTAATTGCCAACGTCGACGGGCGGCAGCAGTGCAAAGTTTAAATTAAGTTGCGTGTCATAGTCGAAAAGTTTTCCACTTATTCAAGGGACGAGGCACGTGCTGCACTCTAACTCCTTGCAGGAGTTTTTCACGGGGAAAAAGAACTTGAAGAGATATTTCCAACTAATAAATAGATATCGTTTATTCAGACATTTAATCAAATGCATTAACATTTTCTTTATGGAATTTCGGTTACTTGTTTTGGGGTTTTATCACACTTAATCTTAGGATCATTTTCCAGTTGATATATGTAGACATTCAAAGGATTAAAGCCTGGTCCCAGCTTAGCTAGTTTTCACCTTCGCCTGGGGCTGCGTCTGCGTCTGCGGATGAGGCGATGTGGTTGGCGACTCATCAAAGTCCAGATAATCGGCATAGTCGCGTCGCTTCGACAGGGCCAGAGTCCAGCAGATGATCCACAGCGGCAGCAGGACGGTGGATATAATGAAATACAGGAAGTTGCCATACAACTAGAAAGGGGATTTTAGATTTAAACTTTGTTTAAATAAATGCTAAGCTACAAAGAACTCACCACCGAATCGATGAGACCGTAGGCCGAGGCATCCATCGCCGCGGTGGCCGCTCGCAGCATGATCTTCTGCAGCGGCAGCTCGGGAAACTGATAGAAGGTCATGGCCAGCACAATCACATAGACGATCATCATGGGGTTGAGTATCAGCGTGAGCAGGCGAGTCGCGTTCCTCGGCGTACTGTCGCTGCTCTCCTCCTTGGTCTCCAGCGCAATCACCAGCGGCACCGTGAGCACGGCCACAAAGAAGCCGAGGGCAAAGTTCAACAGCCCGATGACGATCAGGGAGCAGCCGTAGATCAGAAGAAAGGCCACGTGCAGCAGCTCCAGGCCGCCGGGCGGCAGGACCACCACGAAGGGCAGAATGAAGCCAATGAGGGAGAGGAAACTCAGCACGGAGGTGGTCAGCGGGGCGGCGCCCATCGGGATCTCCAAAAAATACTGCTGCAGGGGCAGCACGTTGCACAGAAACCCAATCAGCAGGGTGGCGGTGAGGTAGATAAGCACCGAGCCATACGGCAGATCGAACTTATCGGGCTCCACATCTGGTTCCTCCTTTTCCTCAGTTTCACCCTCAGTTTCCGGATCCGTTTCCGTTTCCACCGGCGGTAGGGTGGACCACGTTAGGTAAGCCTTCAGGAAGGCACAGGCCACCAGGGCCACCAAAGCCGGCATATAATCCCCGATGGAGATGTACCGATCATTGTTCACGATCACATAGAAGAAGAAGCTCTGATGGAAGCGTTCGAGGAGGTTGTTCAGGCTCCTGGCAATGCCCTCGATGGCCTTCAACAGCGGCACCGCCGCCGAACCCGGTGAACCCTTCAGCGTGGCATGCGTGGCCCTGCGATGCGCGGCAATGGTCAAGGCATCGATGCGATAGCGATGGAAGAGTCCGTGATTGCCATTGGGCACGCCCGACGACTGGGTGGCCAGCATGGCGAGCATCTGGCGCAGATTCGTCTCGAAGAGGGACTTGCTGTGGCGGCGCTTTTTGCGCGGCGTCTGCTTGTAGCCGGAGGCAATGCCCTCCCGGGCCATGATGCGCTGCACCAGGTTGAACATGTCCAGGTTCGGCAGCTTGCCATTCAGCCCCTCGATCCGCACGTCCACATAGTCAATTTCCAGATCCTGAACTTCGATATTGAGCGCCGCCTGGAGGGAGCCAGCGCGAGCTGGCAGGTTGCCGGGACGCAGATAGGCCTTGGCCTCGTCCAGGACGCGATCGCCATCATGGTATGCCTCCAGCCAGGCCTGCATGCCCAGCTGCTCCTGCTCGGTGACCAGAAAGATCAGATCCTTGGCCCAGTAGTTCTTCCGTCTGGCGAAATCGGCAAAGGCCAGCAGTAGCGGAACGCTGGGCGAGATGTCTGTGTGCACGGAGCTGGCGGCACGATAGGGTGCCGTGAAAACGATGCCCTCCGTGGAGGCGATGCGCGGAGCACGCAGGATGCCGTAGATGTTCTTGCCATGATACTCCTTGCCGCCGCCAAAGGGATAGCGCAGCGTGTAGTTGTGCGTGTGCGTCTCCAGCCCGAACTCGTTCATCTTGGCCGCAATCCAGGCGTGCGGCGTGGTTGACAGATGATCCTTGCGCTCGCGCTGCAGCTCCTCCAGCAGCTGGATGGCCAGGCGATTGGCATCGACACGAATTTCCGGGTAAACGAGGCCCGGCGACAGGGCATTCTCCGAGAGATACGTTCCATGATTGAACTCTGGCAGCGCCAGGCAGATGAACCAAGCCACACCCGCCAAGTACAAGACGCAGCACACCTTACGGACATGACGGGCCAGGCCGTCCACCAGCTTGCTCTGCGTCGATATCGACGGATCCGACAGCAGGCCCATTTTCTAGCCCGTGTCTATATCCTGTTTCCTGTATCCTGTATCCTGGAATGGCAACAACAACAGCGATAACGCGCAAGAGGGACGGAGAGTGCAGCAGCTGCCCGGCAGAATGCAGTTCTATCGATGCGGGTGCTATCGATAACAGTCTAGAGGTGGCAAGCTAGCGATGAGATTGCTTTCGATAGTTTTTGGAGCTTTCCTATTGTCAACATCGTACAGCGCAAAAATATGTTTTTAATATCTATTTATGTGTTATTCCATACATTTTATTGTTTATAAATTTAATAAAACTATTAAATTAATGTTATTTACAAAGGCAGTTAAATACAGGCCAATTCCTCTTTATATTAGAAATGTTCAAAGATGATCCTAAAAACATGTTTTTAATAACTTTTTTTTTATTATTCCCCACATTTTACTGTTATTAAATATTAAAGTAATAAAAAACCCGTTAGGAGCGAGCTTATTCCTTTTCACATTAGAAAATGTTCAACAATTTTCCTTACTTAAATTCCCAAACATTTACAGCCCAGTTTACAATTCCCTTGTTTCCCAGATTTTCCTTACTAAAACTCCAAATCATTTACAATCAGTACGTTTTTATTATATTTACAAGACAATAGTTACTGGATATTTGACTTTGTGCACAATATATATGTTTGTTTTTACTTTTTAAGCCTTAAAAGTACAGTTCTCAAAAAAAAAAAACAGAAAAGCTGATATTTCTTAGATAGCGAAGTTGTACTTAATTTTATTAACATTAAACACACACAAAAAGGTATATATATATATATTTAGAGAATATTTGCAGGGCTAAACACTTGATTATAAGGAGATATTGGGGGTTATACGATAATTCTCTTCCATTCCACGAGATATTGGGGGTTATACGATAATTCTCTGGCAGCGAACTTGCATGCCACGACGTTAATGTAACGAACAACTTATAATTTACAAAATATCTTGGGAAATCTTCAAGCTAAATGTATAATTAAGGTCTTTAATGTTTTGTTAAGGTCCATAGTTTGATGACTTGATACATAATAAGATAAGTGTGCCGACACCTTGCAGAATATTTGAAGAACAATAGTGACTAGGCAAGCGTACAGCAAGTACACTTTAAAGCGTCCGTAGATGACAAGGTATTGAATAAATATAAATATCGATTATATATATCGTATTGAATAAATATATATATCGATTAAACTCTCAACTATTGCTCTAGAATCTCTGAAGGTTCCTCTCGTTGGAGATACATTTAGGTGGTTTTAGGCTTAAAGGCTACAAAAAAAAAAAAAAGGTGATACTACTCGATCACTATAACTTCGGAACATAGCTGCGGGACCGGGTCCCGCGCCGTATACTACATGGCCACGCCCTGCATCAGCCGGGAGACATAGGCGCCGTGCGGCTTCCACACGAGAAAGTCGAGATCGATGGTCAGCTTGGGCTGCTTGAACTGCGGCTGCTGCAGATGGTCGTGGATGGTCTTCGCCGTGACACAGATGACATTCTGGCCCTTCCAGTACTTGATCATCTTCATGGACTGCAGCGTGTAGATGATGTCGTCCTGCGTGATGCCGCTCATCTCGCTCAGCTCCTTGATCGTGGTCTGTTCCGGCGAACAGCGGTTCTTCATTAGCTCCAACAGCGTGTACGCCCAGTAGCTGCGGTAGCTGAGCCGCCCCAGATCCGACAGCGGCTTCTCCGGGCTACCGATGACGCCCTCCTTGCGCGAGAGCTCGTAGCTGAAGGCGATCAGCAGCTTGCCAAAGCCCTTGCGCTGATGCGGCGGCAGCACCAGGATGCAGGCCACATTGTTGTTGTCCATGGACTTCTTCTCCTTGGAAAAGTAGCCGACAATGTGGCTGCCCTCCCGGTCCGTCTCGCAGAGGATGTAAAAGAAGAACGGGTCCATGTCGAAATACAGTACCTTGTGGTCCAGAAAGAGTTTGGCCATCAGGCAGAGCAGCTGGCAGTAGAGAGGCTCCTCCTTGCCGTTCACCTCGAAGATGGAGATGTTGCCCTTCCGGTAGATCTCCCTTCCCGGCGGCCGCCGTCGCTCGCACTGGTGCAGGTGGTAGGCATAGCTCTGGCGGTACCGCATGTACTTCAGGCAATACTCACACACGTACAGCGTCCGCGCCTTGCCAAACTCCTCGGGGAAGGGACTGAAGTACCAGGTGTCGATCTCGTAGTTCCCGAACTGCAGCTTGTCAATGTACTTGATCTTGGTGATCTTCTCGTGCTCCTTCTCCAGCGCCGCCTGCGAGGCCGTCAGCTCGGCATGGCTCTTCTGCACATGGTTGATCTCGTCGTAGCGCCGCTTCTGGTACCGCGTCATCTTTCGATCGCTGTAGTCGTACTTGTTATTCTCGCACGGCGACAGGTAGTAATCCCTGTTGCCCGACCTCGGACGCCTCACCGAGGCAGCCTGAGCAGCCGCAGCGGCTGCCTGCTGTTGCTGGAACATCTCCCGGCTGGTGCTCGGCTGGTCGGGCGGCATTGGGGGCTGTGGCATCACCGTGATGCCGCCCAAATCGTCGGCATTGTCCGATATCCGATGCCTGCCCACCCAACCGTCCAGGCGTCGATTGAGGCCCACGTAGTGGACGTAGTACTCGTACGGCGTCACCGCATTCTCCGTGGTGCGCGACTGCAGCACCTGGCCGCGATGGACGGTGCCATCGTCGCGGCGTATGAAGTAGATCTTCTCCGGATTGTCGCTGAGATCGATCTTCTGCATCATGGGATCGCTGCTGATCACCGTCGTCATCGTTTCCGAGGTGGTGCTGTCGTGCTCCATGGTCATGCGCTCATCATCGTCCTCATCGTCGTCGTCGTCGTCCTCCTCCTCATCCTCCTCCTCGGCATCGTCCTCCTCCTCGCTGCTGGTCTCCTCGCTGCTGTCGCTCGAAATGGTCTCCACGTTGGCGCCCAGCGCTGTCCGGGTGGGCAGCGACGACGACGACGGCGGCGGTGGCGGTGGCGGCTGTATGGGCGGCGGCATATTTCGCTGACGGGGATCTCGGAGTGCCAGACGGAGCGGGAGGAGGGCCTGCTGTACCTGCTTGACTGCCTGCAGGTACGGCGGCACCGGCTCCTCGCCATCGTCCGTCGGCGAGTCGGGCGTCTCGGGGACCTCCGGATGTGCGGTGGCGGCCGCCGCTTGTAGCTGGCCCAGCCCCTTGAAGCCGAGGGGCGCCGGTATGGTGACCACCTCGGTGACAATGGCCTTGGTGGGCGCATCGGGATTCACAGTGTAGCCGGCGTGGATGGCCGGCACACAGATCACCGTGTTCGCGGAGGGTTCGTCGTCCGTTTCCATGTCGTGGCCCACCTCGACTTCCTGCTCCTGGTATTGCTCTTGCCCCTCCTCCAGCTCTTGCCCTTCCTCCGGCTCTTGCTCCTGCTCCAGCTCTTGATATTGCTCTTCCTCCTGCTCCTGGTATTGCCCCTCCTCCTCCTGCTCCTGGTACTGCTCTTCCTCCTGCTCTTGGTATTGCCCCTCCACCTGCTCTTGATACTGTCCCTCTTCCTGCTCTTGATATGGCTCTTGCTCTTCCACTGGCTCCTGTTCTTCCTCCTGTTCTTGATCTAGCTCTTGCTCCTGTTCTTGCTCTAGCTCTTGCTCTTGCTGTTGCTCCTGTTCCTGTTCCTGCTCCTGCTCTTGTTCCTGCTCCTGCTCCTGCTCTTGCTCTTGCTCCTGCTCTTGCTCTTGCTCCTGCTCTTGCTCTAGTTCCTGTTCAGGCCCTGGCTCCTGCTCTATTTGTTCCGGCTCCATCACTTGCTCCTGCTCCATTATCTGCTCCTGCTTCACTAGGTGCAGCGGCTCCTGCTCCACCATCTGCAGCGGTGCCTGCTCTGCCAGGTGCAGGTGCGCTTCCTTCAGCGGCTCCTGTGGCACTTGCTGACGCGGTGGCTCCGGTTCGCCCTCCTCCGCCTCGCTAATGTCATCGTAGCGGGAACTGCTACCGGCCCCGCTTCGGGAGGAGGAGCTGGAGGTGTTGCTGGGACTGGAAGTGGGAGTGGAGTCGCGTCGTTCCCGCTTGCTGGGCGGTTCGCCTTCGGCTGACGTTTCCGTCGTTTGCGTATTGTTGCTCAGGTCCAGCGATTGCTCTGCGGATTCATCCGAGTTGCTGACATCTAGGCTGGCGCTTAGCTCGGCCGCCGCATCCTGGACCGGCGTTCGCGGCGGTCCCGCGTCCTTGTAAACATAGCCAGAGCCCTCCTCCGACGGCGGGCACTCTGGCTCCCGCTCTTTCTCCTTTTCTAGCTGATGATGCCGCTGCTGCTGCTGCTGCTCCTCCTCCTCCTCCTCCTGGACTTCCTCCTCCTCTTCCACGTGGCCAACGCGCGTCTGTTCGAGCTCGGCGACGGACATGTTGCCGATTTATTTACTTGCTTCCAATTGCGCCTTTTTTTAGGCGGACGAAAAAAATGCAAAACGCTTCGTGGTTGTGATGACACTCGACCGATAGGCGGAGTTATCGATACTTGGTTATCGAAACGCGGGTTCTAGATTTTTCTGCTGTCAATAGAAGTACAGTGCGCACTCGATAAGAGTGAATAATGAGGATACAAAAACATGAAAGAAAGTTTTATGCTCTTGAAGATAAATGTCAAATATTTAAGATTTATTACTATAAATAAAATATAGGATCATATATTGAGCTTTAATCCAATATCTTAAAAAACAAAGAAAATCGGCTTATTTGGCCCGATCGTTCAGATGGCAGCTAAAGATCTAGTGGTCCGAATTGGATGAAATTTAAAATGTATAGCTATAATTAAATTAAAGGAACATATGCTTAATTTTAATCTGATATCTTTAAAAACACAGAAAATAGGCTTATTTGGGCCGATCGGTTATATGGCAGCTATAAGATATAGTAGACCGCTTTAGGACGTTTCGACACATATACTTACTGCAATAGAAATTAGACTATTCTGAAAGTTTCAACTTGATAGCTCAAAAACTTAGAGAATAGTTTGTGTAGCAACGGACAGACGGACAAACGGACAAACGGACAGACGGACAAGGCTAGATCGAAGAAGAATTGTAAGAAGCTTAAAAAATATATGTTCTTTTGTATGAAAAAGCACAATTTTGAATAATTTTGTTCTTTAATTATTTAATAGAAAATCTTTAGGATCAGGATAACTAATGTTTTCTTTATATACTTTATAAGGTAGAAACTAAGAGTTTTTACGCATTTATCCCTTTGATTTGTGCGAGTAATAGGATTCCTTTTGATTATTTATGAAACAGGAACACATTTGAGATATTTTCGAAATTTTTATTGAACATCTAACCTACGGAAATAACGCGCAAACAATTATCGGTAGATTTATGTGTGTATATTGCTAAATACAGACAGCTAAAAGCACATTATTATTGAATTTGGAATTCTTAAACAAACGTAAATGCATCGAGATAACAAATGAAGAGGATGATGCATGAAGTATGCAGTATGCAGTATGCAGTATGCAGAGACCATTATACATTGTCCTGGGCTGAGTATACGTCAGACAGATCGCGTGTGTGTCTTTATATATATATAAAGGTAAGTCTACGATGCGCATTCTCTCTATGGCCACTGTAAGGATTTCGCTTTGGATTTGGTTATTCCATCACATCAAATGTTCGCCGGCTGAGTGACTGACTAGGCTGCTCCTCCGGCTGACTAGCGCAAGGGCAGCTGTCGCTGCTGTCCCCGATCGTAAAAGAGCAGATATGCCGGCACGCTAAGTACCTCATCAATGCTCACCTCCCGCACAATGGTGTCCGAGGTGTAGAACCAGCTGGAAAAGGGGTTAATGAGGGGTTAATGTCACGCAGAATGGGGAGCAAATGTGGGTGACTCACCGGTGGGCATTTCGCAGGGAGCCGCGTCGGTAGGTCACAAAGTGGCCGCTGTTCGCCTCGCCCGAGTGCACCACCACGGCCAGCAGGCGATACAGGTTCTTGGGGAACATGGTCCCGAAACCCTCGCCACCGCCCACGCCATTGTTCATGGGCAGGCTGGTGGAGAACAGCGACATGGTCGAGCCCCATGGGGTGCCAGCCTGCAAAGGGAAACCGAAACAATAATTACACAAAATAGAAAGAGAGAGAGCAAGGGGTTCTCAAGGAAAAACAATATAATCTCGACTTGGCTCACCTGACTGTTGAGATGCGGCTGGACAAAGCTGTAGGGCGCCATCGACAGGCTCTCGGGGAAGTGCACAAAGTCCTGGCGCTTGCACACCTGCCCGGTGGGCAGCCACACCGTTCGCGCCACATGGATGCAGAGGCATGCCGGCAGCTTGGCGAACGTCACCGATTTGGTGTGCGTGGTCGTCTCGTTGCACGAGTCGCACTTGACGTCGCTCAGATCCTCGGACGTGATGTAATCGCTGAGCAGGTGGCCCAGACTCTGTCCGCTCCTGCGCTGCGGCGGCAAATTCAGCGTGATGCTGTCGAACTTATCGTAGCGCACCGCCGACTTGGACCCACAGCCATTGCACACGATCTGGGCGCCCATGGCGCCCTGAAAGGGATGCGCCACCTGACTGGGCATCATACTCGACCAGATAGACACACGCCCGGGGCCGCGATGCAAACGCTCCAGCGATCGACAAGAGCTGGACACCCGACGATTCAGGCCCAGCTCGCCCGTTTCCTGGGACTGCGGCACGCGTGGTCGTGACAGTCGCTCGCCGCCTAGCGTTGGGGTGGGCGTGGCCAAGGCATCGACTTCGCTGGCCAGCGGGAAGCCAAAGGGCGTGCCCGGCGAAATGGCGTCCAGCATCAGGGAACCCAGGCGATCGGCGCCCTCGCGCTCGCACACGGAGGCCGGCGAGTCCGGCGTGTGGGCCTCGGAGCGCACCAGGCGCGTGAGGCTGGTGCTCTCGTCGTACTCCATGTTCAGGAAGTCGGTCAGCATGGCGCTCGATGGCCGATTTGGCTGATCGCCGATCCCGCGCTGGCTGGCGCCCACGCCCATGCCCGTTCCCGCCGCAGCCATGGCGCTAATTGGTCGGAATCCGCCGATGGGAGTGGCTGAGCCTGTGGCGCCGCCCAGGCCAATGCTGCTGCACGAATCATCGTTGTCCCCGTTGCCCATGCCCAGGGGCAGAGCGTCCGAGAGACAGCCGAGGGGCTGCGGCCGTATGGCCTCCTCCTCCAGCGACGAGAGCAGCACGTGGAAGAGCTCGTGGGCATCGTGCTCCTCCTGGGGAATCACCCACCCCAAGGCGTTCAGAGCGCGCAGCACAGCGCCCGGGGAGTGCGGATCACCGCGCAGCGTGGCATGGGTGCCGTTCACCACCTCCAGGGTGTTCAGCATCGAGCTGATCAAGCTGCGGCGATCGGGGGAGGCGCCGTTGTACAGCTGCAGCCAGGCGATGAACTGCGGACAGGCGGCCAGGGCCTGGAGCAGTGTGTTCAGGAAGCAGGTGCGCCCAAAGTTGTGCAGTCCGGCGATTTGACCGCGACGCTGGCGCAGGCGGGAGCCTGCCAGAAAAATGGGAATCCAGAGACTTAGGGGCTTCCCCCAGTGCTTAAATAAGTAATTTGACACTCACCCGAGGGTCCCCAGAAGACGAAGGCTCCGACGACGGCGGCCACCGTCACCCCGGCGGCCATCAGAATCTTCTCGCTCTCCATTGGTCCTGTTTCTGATCCTGATCAGTCTCTGGCTTCGTCCTAGTTCCTGCCTCTTCACCAGGCGTTTTCGTCGGCGGCGGGGGGTGCAAAATATGCCAATAAACAAACGAACTGGAGGCACAACTACAGCACTGGCTCCTCCAGTCCGGGAGCTCCGCTGCTCGCTATGCGTACGAAGTGTTGCAATGCTTTTTCGGGGAAAGCACCGACTCCCTAATGAAAAACTACAAATTTTGGTCGAAAAAGAAAATTTTGTGTCTGCTCCTTGGGCTAGAGGCTGCCACCTTGTGCAGACATAGCGATCTGGCCAGGCTGTCGATAAATGTCGATGGCATACATTCAACAATAGGTGGCGCCTTATTGCGCCGTAGTACTAAATTTTTCAATTTTTGTTCTGCAGATCTGTTTCGCGTTACCTAGTTAATAACTTTTGGGGGATTTATTTGATCACCTATCGTGCAATTGTGTGAAGTCACCCAACCACGGTAAATGTCAATAAACGATTAATTCCAATTGTAAATTTGGCAGTTATTGCAAAGTCTTGATGACCGATAAATAAATTGCCCAGCACTTTACTCGATAGTCTCTGGCTATCGGCATTCGATATTCACGCACAGCTGACCAATCGCTGCGAAAGGTGTGGGGGGGGGCAGGGAATGGAAAGAGAAAGAGGAAGAGGAAAACATAAGGCAGACACAACAAACAAAGCTGGCGCTGTGGATGTCAGTTTGAAAAGATTTTATTCGGAAATTGGTCACCGTTCGTGATAGGTTGTAACACTCTGCAGCTCGGCATGAGAAATGTGCGAAAGAATTGAGGAGGAGAGCGGAGCTAAGGGAACAATTAATTGCTAAATTTGTAAGTGATTGTAAACGTGAATCAAAAAACAGCGCGGCGTCCGATAAACAAATACCAATATTCTGGAACCTTCTCTGGTTTTCACGAGTGGTAAGTAAGAGCCTGGGGAGTTGAGTTGATCAACCTACCACCCCTCCACTTTGCAACGGCCTTGTGTCCATTTCCCAATTTTCCTCCCAGCTGAGAGATTGCTGCGCAATAGGCAAAGCAGAGGGGGAAAAAAAACAAATACACATGCGACTTTTCATCGCTTCTCTGTTTTCGCTGGCTGCTTCATTGCGCCGTTTGTTTATGTCCCCCCCTTTCGCTGGCTGTCGTTGTGCAATTTGTGCTCCAATTTTCCGCATTTAATTTTGGAATCTATGTCGCCGCGGTGCATTTTTTAGCTGTTTTGAATATATTAGAATTTATTCGAGAATATTCAGTTACACTCATCTCTCGCTCGCCCTTCAAATCCATATGTTTTTTGTTTTTCTTTTTTGCTGTTCGTTTCTTTGTCCAACACTCATACCAGCGCACACCTGTTTGGCCTCCGTGTGTGTGTGTGTGTTAGTCACGTTTAACGGCTTTCCCAGCTTGTCTGCTTACAGTGGGCATTGCTTAACAGTTATTTCGAAAAGGGGAATCTTTGTTGGGCTACACTCTTTTATAACTATTTTTAAAAAGTTTCGAACTAAGATGTCTTTACGAAGAGCAAATCGCATTTTAACTTTACCAAATAAATTTATTAAAAAGCCATACTCTTCAGTTCTTATTGGAACGTGGCATTTGTAAGCTATTAAAAAACTGATTGCTGTGACCGCCAACGCCGAAAATAGATGAAACAGAAAATTTCAAAATTTCTCTATGTTTTTCTTGTATTGCCCAACACAAATTGTGTTGAAACTCTTTCGTAAAATCCTCTAAACTTTTTTTTAACTGAAAAACAGGGTCATTTCGGCTTCCAGTTTATTTTAAAACCTTAAGCTCCGTACTCAGACACGCAAAAAGTGTTCCTAAGCATTGAGCCAAAACGAGAGGTCAATAATCACCCTCTCGCTCTATCGTACTGCTTAGAAACACTTTTCGTGTGTCTGAGTACGGAGCTTTACTAAAACTCGAGTTACTCATAAACATATTAAAGCTTAGAAATTAGCTAGGAAAATATTATTTATTTGTAATTTTCATCAAGGGTTTTTATTATAGCAGAGAAACCTTTTAAAGCTTACACTTACAATCTTCAAGACTTGTAAATCTCACCATTCAGCAGGTGACCTTGTATCCAATAGCCACTGTACTTGAATCCCTCCTCTTGAACACTTCCCAGGCGAACGACTAACCCCCAGCGGAGCTTCGGCGAAGACCTCGAACAAAGAACAAAGAAAGCGCAGCGCAGGCTTAGAGTACGGCGCAATTGCAACGGCTGCTGGCGAATAATATAACTGGCTCGAACCGGTGGCAACCAAATTTGGCTTTGGCTCAAAACCAGTTGCCCACTAACGTCGCATTTCCGCACTTCCACGGCACACAGAACAAAGAGGACTAGGAACTAGGAACATGGATGCCCAGGAGAACAAGCAGGACGAGCCTCGCATCCGCACGGACAGCGAGAGTTCCGTGGACAGCCTGACGCGCTTTGTGCTGCCCAGCCTGGACGGCACACCGCCGAAGATAGTTACCCTGGACGAGGTGTCCAGCATGTTCAAGAACCTGAGGAACATGGAGTTGGCCCACGAGATTGCCATCAATCCGGACTTTAAGCTGCAGCAGTATGAGCCACCGTCGAACAGCCTGGAGGGTGCCATTAAGAGGAATGTGCACAAGGCGTTCTGGGATTTGCTCCGGCAGCAGTTGGAACGACAGCCGCCATCGTATGACCAGGCCATCCGACTGCTGGCCGAGATCAAGGAGTGCTTCCCCCAGCTGCTGTCGCCGAACAATGAGCGGGCTGTGGCCCACATCAACGAGGTGCTAGACGAGGCCGTCATCCAACAGCAGGCGGAGCGGGGACTGCTCGACTTTCGGTCGTACGCCAACTTTGTGATCAACATCATGTCGCGCTCCTGCTCGCCGGCCAGGGATGAGGCGGTGGCCAAGCTAAAGGAAATCGACGATGTGGTGGACACGTTCCGCAGCATCCTCGAGCTAATGAGCCTGATGAAGCTGGATATGGCCAACTTTATGCTCACACTGGCACGCAAGGAGATAGCCGCCAATTCGGTGCAATATGAGAAGGAGAAGTTCAGCAAGTATCTGCGCGAGTTCCATGGCAATTGTGAGTTTTAGCCTTGATTTTATATATTTAAATTTTATATTTATACATTTTTTTGATACAGCCTTTAGCTTCCCGGCCACCGAGGACTGGCTGCAGCGTCATCGTGCCGGCAGCAATGTGGACGAGACTATATACAATGCCTACATGCAGCTGATTGACTATCCGGCCGACAAGGAGTTCCCTGAACTGCTGCGCATTGACAGGGAGCGCTTCGCGGGCCTCAGTTGGCGGGCCCAGCGTCTGATCCTGTGCGCCTCGCTCATCTCCATAGCCCAGAGCACGCCCATCATCTCGCAGCGTCGCGAGAATCGCATCAAGCTGGCCCAGCAGCTGGACATAATCGTGCAGGATGTGAAGAACCAAGAGTGAGTGCTTCTTTCTCCTGTCTTTGCATTCGTTTTATATGATTTTTATTGATTTGAACAGCCAAGTAGCCACTGCCATTGAGAGCTGCTACGAGCAGATACGCGCCTTTGTCAACAAGGCCTTGGAACAGGAGCAGATGCCGGCCATGAGCGATGCTGACCAGGCGGCGCTTAAGAATCAGGTGCTGAAGCTGGGCAACAAGGCCTCGCCGGTGCCCAGTTTGATGGGTAAGTACTTCTCTATTCTCTATCCCGATCAAGCTTATAAACTATCTTATATACCCTTTAGCCAAGCGCTTGGATGGCTATGTGCGCGTGGCCTTGCGCTCCAATGGCAGCATTCCGCCGCCGCCCGCTGGGTTCGTGGACTTCCAGGAGGAGCTGGTTGCATTTATAGCCTCGTTCCGGCGGCTGGTGTCCTACAATCATGCCGTGTTCGGCGAGCACTTCCACCAGATCCTCAACAAGACAATGAATGCCGCCGCCCCGGTGCCCGAGGTGGCCGAGACTAGTCCAACTGGCGATGGCATAACCACGGGCAAGGCACAAACGGCCAAGCCTTAGGGTGGGAAGAAAGGTCTAAAAAGCACACAACACTCATATACACCTGCACACAAGCCCGAAAGGATGGGATGGCCAAGGAAATGGAGGAGATCTGGAGTGTTGGCAGCAGCTGGAGCGGTGGTGAAGGCATCTCCCTGGCAGGAGACAGAGAGAGAGAGCAGACACACCCATCTAAATCTCCCATTTCGCCGATGATTTCGTGTGAACACTTGCATAGAAATTTTGACGCAAACCCGTAACCACCAAACAAAGTAGAACCCGAGGACCCGAAACCAAGCGGTTGAAAGAACTGTGCTCTGGGGCGTCTGTGATAAGAAAAAACGATGAAGATGAAGAATGAAAGAAGAAATTCAAATATGTATGTATCCTTTCGTGGGGCTAAATGAATGGAGGCTCTGTCGTGCTCCTTCATTCGATTCGGACAGCTGCAGATCGGTTAACGGCCAATCTTATTTTACCCTATTATTATATACACTTACAATAAATATATATTCATATGTACGTGTGTGTACGCTAATCCTGGACTAATCCTTAGATACCCTTAGGTCCTAACTTAATGCTAACCCCCCCCAATGATTAGTTAAAACGGTTCTCAATTATGATCGAGCGTAGATCGTGGCAGATATATTAGGTACATAAGATATTGTAAACTTTGCCGGCTCGAGGTCAGTTTTAAACTCTACAGCTTTCGAGATGGATTCCCGAAGACTAATACGAATTGAGTCCTTCGAGCCGGATTGGAGGAAAAGGAAGAAAATACAGTCTATTTATGTACATATGTAAATGGACTTTAAATACTCCCTGACCGGCATTGAATACAATAAATCAAAACACACAGGTCACAAGCCTACAAAAAACTATAAATAATATATAAATTTATCTAGTTTACTGATAAAATTGAATAAAATAATTGAATTTGATCTGGAATTGAACTGTTTTTAATTGGTGTAAAATATATATTCGACTGAATACAAGTTAGAAGATTATTTATTATAGTTTTGTCTTTGTTATTATATTATTAAGATCTTCCTAGTTCCAAAAATGAGTAACTTTTGCTCTCTTTTTAAACATTTTTTAAATAACTTAACCTTCTAAAACCCCAAGAACGAATACCGATGGGATCCTTTAAGCCGTATTGAAGAAAAACAGGTTTTAATTGGTGTAAAATATATATTCGACTGAATACAAGTTCGAGGTTTATTTATTATAGTTTTTTTTTTTTTGTTTTTTAATCAAGAAAAACTTTCTTTAATATTTTAAATTAGTAAGATCTTTCTAGTTCCAAAATTTTCCCTCTTTGTAACATTTTTTTAAGGAGTAAACCTTTTAAATCCGTTACGGAAAAAAGGAAATGCTAATATTTAAATCAAAATCATCTATAAATTTCAATTTTTGAATTTCATAGAAGAATTCTACCAAGCTAAGCCCCTTCAAAACCCCTCAATAGCCCAAAAGAACCCTGTATTTTAATAGATTAAATCAATATATACTCGTACATAGACAGAGATAAGACCAACTTTTCAAATCGATTTCCCGAACCTAGAAAACCCGGTTTAATTGGTATTTTATTGGATTGAAACCATTTTCCGCTCGGCGTACGGTCACATTATAAGCCAATTTCAATGAAAATAAGCTTAAAAAACAAAGGAAATCTTGGGAAAATAATAAAAAGAAAACCTCAAAAGAATCGCCGAAGAACCCATGACTACTGCCTGGAATGTTTCTGGAGAAACTCTTGTGATAGACTTCGAAGAAGGGATACGAGCATGAAGATAAAGACCAGGAGGAGCCTCTCGTTCGCCGGCTGCGGCTTCCTGGGCATCTACCACGTGGGCGTCGCCGTCTGTTTGCGCCAACATGCGCCCCAACTGCTGCTGGAGAGGATCGCCGGCGCCTCGGCCGGAGCCTTGGCCGCCTGTTGCCTAATCTGCGACCTGCCGCTGGAAGGCATGGCCGGTGACTTTCTGCGCGTCGTCCAGGAGACGCGTCGCCACTCGCTGGGTGCCTTTAGTCCGTGGTTCAATCTACCGGAGTGCCTGCTGGAGGGCATGCATCGCCGCCTGCCACCGGATGCTCATCTGCGGGTCAACGGTCGCCTGCACATATCCCTGACCCGGGTCAGCGATCGCCGGAACGTGGTCATGTCGGAGTTTAGCTCGCGCCAGGAGCTGCTCCAGGCCCTGCTCTGCACCTGCTTTATTCCCGGACTCTCTGGCCTGCTGCCGCCGCAGGTAAGAGAGTGTCCCATAAAGTCACAGCGATTTCTGTGGCACCCCTGTTCTTCTTTAATTTATTTTCGATCTTTCTCCTTTGGCTCAGGTTCGAGGAGTTCGCTATATGGACGGAGCCTTCTCGAACAATCTGCCCATGCTGGATGAGCATACCGTGACCGTAAGTCCCTTTTGCGGGGAGAGTGACATCTCTCCGAGAGACCAGAATCCGCACCTGCTCCAACTAAATATTAATTGGGCCAACACCTGCATCCGATTGTCCCGGCGGAATATGCGTCGCATGGTGCGAATCCTATTCCCGGGACGCTCCGACTTTATGGGCAACTTCTGCCAGCAGGGATACGACGATGCCCTCCACTTTCTGCGCAAGAATAGCCTACTCAAAGAGGGCTACAAGGTCCAGGCAGGCGGTATGGTTAGCTGGATCCAGCAGCAGGAGGAGATCGAGGCGAAGCGATTGGAAGTGAAGAGGTGTCACGAGAAGGAACTGAAGGAATCAAAGGATTCAGATCAGAAGCTCAAGGAGAATCAAGAGAAATCTCAAGAAGAGCAGCAGCTCCAGAGGAAGCAGCAGAAGAATCAAAAGCGACAGAAAAAGAATCAGAAGAAGACGAAGCTTCAGAATAAGGAACAGCAGGATGATGGAAAGAACCTAATGCTAGTGCCGGAGAATCACCGACACTGCTATGCCTTTGCCCTGATGAGCACGACCTGGTCCCTGCTCCGTCGGGTGATGACCCCTCCGCCGCTGGCCAGGCGCGTGGTCCGAGCGATAGCCGGACATCTTAGCCGGAGTCTTACGCTCCTCGAACAGCCGCACTTTGATCTCGCCCTGATGCACGCACCCAGCTCCAGCTCTGCCTCCGCTTCCTCCACCTCCACCTCCAGCTCCAGCTCCAGCTCTAGTTGCCCCTGCTTCTAGAGCACCTGCTGCCCCCCGCCGACGAAACTGGGCATTGATAACGACGGTGATAAGAGCAAAGTCAAGGCCAAACCAATGTGCGACGCCGGCCGTGTGACAATCGAGCTGGGAGATCAGGTGGCGGAGGATGAGGAAGAGGTGCCAATGAGGCGCCAATACCTTTATCAGCGATCGTCAATCGATCAGTTCCCAATTGAGCTTTATGTCTGTTCTCGCAATTACCTTAATTTGCTGCGGAAATCATTTTGTAAAGAGTATGTTTGTGTTTCTTTTCTTTTTTAAGTGTTTTTACCACATGTGACATTAAATAATTCATAAAATACAAGAATCCATTAAACAAAATGAAAATTTTTAGTTTTGATAATAATTTTTGTAATATTCATAATAAAAGTGTATATTTCTGTAATTTTGTAAGGGGTTTTTTCTACCGATAATTCAATTAAGCGGAATTTGTAAAGAACAAACATGGTTTAATACAAGAAACCAATTCTTCTGTAGAATTCGTTTCATAATACAAGGAAATCAATGAAACAACAATCAATTTATTTGTTTTTATATTAAATGTTGTAATTTTCACAATAAAAATGTATATTTTTGTATTTTTTTAAGGGTTTTTACTACCCATAATTCAAGTAAAAATGAATTCTCAAAGATCAATCTTTTTCCAACCAATTTTTCTGTGACATTCGTTTCATAAATCCAGATAAACTTAATTATTTTGATTAATTTTTGTAATTTCCATATTAAAAGTGTATATTTTTGTATTTGTTTAAGGGTTTTCAACCGCAATAATTGAATTTAAACTGGATTTTCAAGGATAAAACTTTATTCACTTAAAAAAATACAATTCTTCTGAAGAATTCGCAACGTGAAGAAAGAGAATTAACTAAACAAAAAGAAATGTAGGTGTTTTTATAACAAATTTTGTAAATTTTATTATAAGTATTTTCCAATAATCGAACTAAACTGTTTTTTTTACTAAAAAAAATTCAATTATTCTGTAGAATTCGTTGGGAATTGGATAAGGTAATCACTCAGTTAACCACAGATATAACCCCTAGAATGTGCCCGGCTCGATCTAGTGACGCACGGCAAAGTGCAACGAGGGAGAACGTGGCGTTGTAGATGCACAATGAGATCAGAGAACTCGGCATAATTCGCACATAATGCTGACCATAATACACAATATACACAATACTCAATAATCAGAGAGAGAATGAATAATAAGAATCACGCCACTTTCTGTACTTTGTACTCTCTCTCTCTCTCTCGGTCTCCCTCTGCCTTGCTTGTACTCTCGTTGATTGAAGAGTGCCACGCCTCTTCCGCCGCCGCCGCCTTTGACGGCTCATCCTGAGGCTTATACAGAGGCGGAGTTAGCCGGGGGTCGGATTTAGCACAGCTTAGCTCCCTTGCTTAGTTGTTTTCCACGAGGGAATATAAAGATTGATTTATTTAAGGTCGTTAAGCGCGAAAAAGTTTTAAAAACAAGAAAAAAAAACCCAGAGCAACATACCCAGCTCTTAATACTTGCAAAACATTGCCTACTTTTAAGGACTGAAACATTTCCAGAACCCCCGCATAACAATTTGGGGATCGCCCCTGGCTTTGCCACCTTTCTTCCGCTCTCTCTCTCTGACTTTATTTCTCTCCTCTCTCTCTTTGTGTTTTTATAAAGTCATTCAATTTTTTTATAGCACTGCCTGTACGTCAAATTCTTGATTACGTTTATAGTTAGCCTTTATGGGTCTCTGCCTATCCGCACTCTCTACTCTCTTTCACCCGCTATGCCTCTTTCTCCGCGATAAGAATTGTCGTTGCCAACTGGAGGACCCACAAAACCCAGGCCTCGTCATCGCCAGAGTCTGGGGCTGAGCAAGGCGGGCGGCTTAGGTCCAAAGTCCGACTCCATTAACATCTTTACACTCATGCCGGGCGCGGGTACACCTTGCGGTTAGCAATCCCATTACATTAAGTACATTAACGATCATTACCTCCATGATCAGTGATACACGCTGAGAAAATTGAGCTATTAAGTGATCATAAACAAGGTTGTGGGGAAAAAGAGATCAAGAATTGGTCAGAAGAATTGGTAGACTTGCTTCTAGGAAAGAATCTTAGTTTTAGGAAATATTCCTGGAAAGGTAATTCTTGGTAAAAGATTGTAGCGAAAATAAGATCAAGAATTGGTCAGAAGAATTGGTAGACTTGCTTCTAGGAAAGAATCTTAGTTATAGGAAATATTCCTCAAAGGTTTTTACGTAATTCTTGGTAAAAGATTGTAGCGAAAATATGATCAAGAATTGGTCAGAAGAATTGGTAGACTTGCTTCTAGGAAAGAATCTTAGTTAAAGGAAATATTCCTCAAAAGGTTTTTACGTAATTCTTGGTAAAAGATTGTAGCGAAAATAAGATCAAGAATTGGTCAGAAGAATTGGTAGACTTGCTTCTAGGAAAGAATCTTAGTTATAGGAAATATTCCTCAAAGGTTTTTACGTAATTCTTGGTAAAAGATTGTAGCGAAAATATGATCAAGAATTGGTCAGAAGAATTGGTAGACTTGCTTCTAGGAAAGAATCTTAGTTAAAGGAAATATTCCTCAAAAGGTTTTTACGTAATTCTTGGTAAAAGATTGTAGCGAAAATAAGATCAAGAATTGGTCAGAAGAATTGGTAGACTTGCTTCAAGCAAAGAATTTGAGTTATAGAAAATATTTCCCAAAAGGTTTTTACGTAATTCAGAAGAATTGGTTGACTTGCTTCTAGGAAAGAATCTTAGTTTTAGGAAATATTTCTCAAAAGGTTTTTACGTAATTCTTGTTAAAAGATTGTAGCGAAAATAAGATCAAGAATTGGTCAGAAGTAGATCCTAATATAAAATAAAATACAAATTGAGCTACTAAGTTATTATAATCAAGGTTTGGTCAGAAGAAGGATTCTTAGTAACAGAAAAGATCTCTCAAACGTAGATCCTAACTTAAAAAATAAAATAAAAACCGGATTTAAACTTTTTTCTTTCATTCGATGTCTGCGTCTGCGGTTTCGGGAACCCGTCCAACTAGTCGCCGCCATGGATCCACCGCAAGAAATGCCAAGAGCAAGACAGACCCCAGCGAAGAAGCCCTTTTCTGGCCGAGAGAGATACGACACTCATGAATATTTTGTGGCCCCAAAATGCATTTAGCAAAACTCGAAATTATGCCAAGTATGCTGGCAAGATTGATTCCTGATTTCCGATGGGAGAGAGGCGAGGTTCTTTCATGTTCCTCTTGTCTCTCCAAGACGTGGAGCAAATACAAATCAGGAGGCGGCGGAGGTAGCTGAAATTCAGAACAAAAAAAATGGATAATTGCCCGGCCATTAACGCCGTCATTATCGACAGGGACCAGACCCTTAACCTTCAACTTATCGAAAGGGGATCTCTGGCATACCTTCCTCTAAAGGGGTTTTATTAGCTCAAAAAGTCAAATTAAAAGCAAATAATAATTAAACATGATTAAAAATAACTAAAAGCGACTTTCAAAGATACCGAATCTCTCTCTAATTAACTGTGCCAGCTGTTAATGACCACATAATGCGAAGCTATATTTAATAAATCCTTGCCTTTATGCGATACTAAAGCCAAAGCCTGCCGGAGAACGCACTTTATTATCGCATGTTTGTAAATACTATATAGTATATAGAGAGGCTCTTATCTGGGGATAGCGGCGAAATGTTCTATAAATTCCGTTCGCTGCTCGCTGCAATTACGAGTGCCTGAACTCTACACTGAACTCCATATAAATCAGCGGACCGGGCAACGCTGTCCCGATAAGGCGCGACCAATCAGATAAGGGATATAGCAAGTATAACATGCCAGTTCCGAGCACTACTGTTTCCCCTTATCGTTCAGTTTTCTCGAGTATAATTAAAAGACTTTGGAATAGGCCGATTGCTTTTCTTTTTCGTTCCAGTTTTGCGTTGGTTTTCTCTTCTTTTTATTATTATTAATATTTAATATTATCATTCTAGTTATGGCTAGGTTCTCCATACAAGGGTTTGGGTGTTGTGTGTTTGGGGTGTGTGTTCGTGTTGTGTGTGTGTGTGTATATATATTAGGCATAATTCATTTTCATTAGCAATTAGACATCATCTGGTTTTGGGGCTCCCAGCGAGCGTACAATGCGAATTAAATAGAGAATAGATTACGTATACGTATAGCTAACCCACACTATCTATGCCAATGTGTGTGTGTATATATATATATCAGTGTATATATTTAGGTATATATAGGCGTATATATAGTTTGTATATTATATTCAATGCAAAGTGGCACTTTGGACGCCTTTTAGCACAGCTAAAATCGACGAAGGAATCCGTCTTTTCTCATTCCCGATCACTCTCTCTCCGAGCTCCCCGGGATTGGGATTAAACTAACGACTACAACTTACAAGCTAGGGGGGGGGTGGTGTGTGTGTGTGTGTGTGTGTGTAGCTATATACTTCAAATAAATATTTACAAAGCAAAGGGAGGGGCACACTCTATATATTGGGAGCTACTTGTTCTTTTTGTTTTATCCCTTTTTTATATAAACAATTTTGCAAAAAAATAAAAAAAAAAAAGATTGGAAAAAAAAGTGTTATGGGCGGCGTGGGTTTTGGGTGTGTGGGTGTGCGCGGTGTGTGCGAAAGAAGGTAATATCTAAGCTTCAGATATATATCTGAGATATATCTTTACTGAGACGATGACGCCGCCGCTGCTGGTTTGCTCTTGGCCACCTGGGGCTTGGCCACAGCCGCTGCTGCTGCCGAGGAGTTGGTGGTGGTGGTGGTGGTGGTGTTGCTGTTGCAGCTGCTACTGGTGGCGAACGGCGAACGGGTGTCACTGCTGGTGGCCAACGTCGACTGCTCCACATTGGTGCCCATCGATGAGTTGATAAAGTTGATGTACTGATGCAGCTTGAGGGCGGCTATTAGGGAGCATAGATAGTCGTTGATGTTGCCCTTCTGGACCTGCTTGATCTGTCGGGAGACATTTCGATAGACACGACGCGAGATCTTGTTGGATAGCCGTCCAACCGTCTGGACTGTGTGTAGGACTGGATCCTCGCTGGCGGGAACTGGCACTACAAATTTGACCGAAACAAAAGCGAAGGCAAAAGGTTATTATTAATTACCTCAAGGAGTTTATTTTTCGCTTTCTTTGTTAGTTTTAAGGTTATTTAGTTATTTAATCGAAAAAGATTCGGTTAGAGGCGAGTGTGAGTGGGTGCTTGGGTGTGTTCTTTGTGTGTGTGTGTGTGCTTACCATAAACTTGTTGAGTTCCCTATCGATAATGCCTATGATCTCTGGATTTCTTCTAACGTACTCAACAATTTCGGTTATGATTTTGAGGGACATGGACAGAAATACCGTCGAGGCGGCCACTAAGAATCTATCATCAATCTCTTGATCGTGATCCTGGTCGTAGCTCTCCCCAACAACAATAACTAACGAATAGCACGGAAAAGAGATAAGAGATAGAGAGAGAGAGAGATGATTAATTTAGAAAATTAGTCACTGGTTAATTACGGTGTTATGGGAGGTGAGGGGCAAAGGGACTAGGACTAGGACCAGGATCAGAGGTATCCCCTAAAAGCTCGAAATCGAAATCGTAAATATTTCCCACTTTTTGAATCTATTTGGAGATCTTTTTGTCTTTTTATCTTTTTTGTTTTGTTTAGTGTGTGTTATTCATGCTTGATTAGTGTTCATGCTTTGCTATTTTTAGTTTTTATGCTTAGTACAAGTCAAGTCAGTGTGTGTTAGTGGTGGACAAACAAAAGAAACGAAACGAAACGAAACGAAACGAGCGAGCGAGCGAATCTGTTCGGATCGAAGGGGTTTCTTGGAGGAACTTACTGTCATTTTCAGAACTCTTGCCATTCTGCACGACGGCATTTTGTTTATCATCTGAGAATTAAAAATATTTACGATTTATATTTAGCATTTTGTTTACACACCGCGCGAAAAAAAGAAGGAAAAAACAGGGGCAAGCAGACATTTGGAAATGGAAGCAAGCCAAGAAATATACATATATTCCTTTCCTCAACTTTTTTGCCTAAGGAATTGGGTTCCAAGTGCACTTTTCCGAATTACTTAATGAAAAGTTAATAATGAACTATAGTTTTACTTATAAAACCATTCTGATATAATATTACTTTACACTCGATGCAAATTGGACTCAGAAACGGGCATGAATATAATGGGGAACTATCGCAATCGCAATCCCTTCGATTCTCACTCACCATTATCCTCCTCCACATCGGACTCGCACTTGGGGAAGTAGTACTCGAGCAGGCGCTCGGCCAGCGCTGTGGTTGTGTCCACTCCATTAACAGCCAGGCTGCCGTATTGCGTGGCCAGGACCTCGTTGGCCTTCTGCCAGGCAAGATCCTTGAGGGAGGCGGCCTTCTGCTGGCCGGCGGCCTTGAACTTGACCACACGCTCCAAATGGGGCTGCACGACATCGATCACCTTGCTCTTGGCCTGATTGTAGATCTCCTGGGGTGTGTCCTTGATAATGGGCGCCTTCACCTCCAGCTTGTCAATGCCCTTGACCAAAGTCTGGTCCACATAGGCGATGGGTCGGTCCAGCTTGGTCACAAATGGAGCGGCTGTCGTCACGGCACGCGTCACACAATCCTCGGCCGCCGTCAGGGCCCATTCAAAGACGCGGTTCTTGCCTGGAAAAATACAAAGGCGAGATTGATTTGTTTGAAAACTTCTGGAATTGCTGTGTTGTTATTGTAGCTGCCACATGTGACAAAAGAGCCTTATCAGTGTGGTTGCAACAAAAAGTAATAATAATAGCGCCTGGCACTTCTCTCACTGATAAGCAAAAACTGCGCAGTTCAGTACAGTTCAGTTTCAGTTCAGAGGATTGCAAAGGCGCCCCATTCCACCCTCCATTCCGATCTTTCTCTATCTGTCTGCCCGACGACGACGACTAGTTTAGACCTTTGATAGTTCGTCATTCCTCAAACACATCGTCCAATGGGAGTGTGTGTGTGTGCGTGAGTGTGTGCCAGCAGTGGAATATCACAAACAAGTCGAAAGTCCAACCTACAGACGCCAGAGCTCCAGTGTTGCCAGCTGCTATAGGGATAGTTTCCAGCTAAATCACTGGATTTTCCAAAGTTCAATATTAACTGCGACTTGTTCGAAAAGCTTGAAAGTCATCGCCACGATTAGAGGTTATTGATGAACCAAATATTCCAAATGTATTTCTATTTTCTATTCGATAGATTTTAAATATTAAATGAAAGCATGGCTTAGAAACCTTCATAAAAATTAATTCTTACAAATACCAATAAATTCATCAACAACTAAAGCACGTGGTAGTTAGGAATTTCCAACAGACTTTAATTATCTTTAAAAGATTAAAATCAAATAAAGTGTTTAGTTCTTCAGAAAACCCCATAATATTGATAATATAAATTCCATCGAATTCTCTGCTCGATTTTAGCTTTTTTGTGGTCACTCCTGGCAACACTGCTCGCCGCCGCCAGAGAGCGGCGCCAGTGGCGTGGCCATTGGGTCTGCTGTGCGTTTTTCTTTTGAAACGAGCCCCCTGTCGCTGTCGGCGCCTCTGCGACTGCAGCCTACGTGCGGTGGTCTGTTTCTCTCTCTCTCTCTCTCTCTGTCTTATTCCCCCCCATCTCCCTAGCTCGCACCACATTTTTCTTTGGCCAAGTTTTTTATTATGTAAATTTCGAACGAACTTTGTACGCCGCGCGTCACGAGGGCAAAGTGCCGGACGTTAAAAGCACAAACTCGCTGGCAGCTTTTGTTCTTGTTGTTGGTGCTAGGTCAGGGCTGTTGTTGTATTCACACTGCTGCCGTGATTTCGATTATTGACCGCTTGCTTGCAATCAATTAACATCAATTGAGCTTAATTCCCGCCCATTGCCGGGCAATTAAATAGAGTTGCCCTCCACAGTTGGGCTCCGAATTCGAGATTCGAACTCGAGCTCGAACGCGAATTAAAATGGCGAAGTCAAAGCAAAGAAACGGTTTCTGTTTCGTTTTCGGTTTCTGTTTCGTTTTCAGTTTCGGTTTCGGTTTCGATTGCATGTGCATTTGCCATTGCACATTGTTGTTGTGGTTTCTGTTTCGGCCTCTCTTTCGGTTTTTGGTTTTCTGTGCCGTTAGGCGGGGCTCCCCGTTACTTGTCCGAGTTCAATGCACTTTTGCGGCGGAACCGCGTTTGTCCTCCATTTCAACTCACCTTTTACTTTGCCATAGACATCCTGCGATTTGTCCCACGCCGCATTGACCACGGGCAGCTTGATGATTCGCTCAAGCGACTCCAGGTGGGGCAACAGGTCCTTGGCGTCCTTGGGCTGATCTTCGGCCACGGCTCCGTTGCCGGCTGAACCATTGCCGGTGGCGTGTTTCTGATCTGCACTGGCCATTATTTTATATGTGTGTGTTCCGCTGTTTTCACTTTTTCTTTCTTTTCTTTTCGGCTTTCGGGTCTCTTTTCAAGCTCTTTCGCTTGGCACGGCACTTTTCTCCTTGTTTCTTTCACGAATTAAAAAAACCGGCGAATGGGTTATGCGAAGCAGGGTAAAGTATAGCGGTCAAGAGGAACTGTGGAAATACGTGGAGCACTTTCTGTTGGAGCACACGTCTGTTGGGGCATTTGGTTAAAAAAAATTTAATTTTCGTTGGCTCGCTTGCAATTGTATTTATAGGTTTCTTTCAAAGCCGAACCGAGCCGAACTGACCCGAGGGCTGCCGAATGCGCTCTCTCAAAGGCCGAGAGAGAGTAGTGCAGAGAGATTGATTTGTGAGCTGCGCGGCTGGTTTATTATGCGCGCAGTGCTGCCAGAATCTCCACAGCAAAAATAGCTAGATTTCGATTGCTTAAAATATGTCGAGTCAATAAAATGTTAATTTTCAAAGGATTAATACTAATAAAAATAGCTAGTTTTGTAGATAAAAGCATTTAAATCTGGCAAATAAATTCCCGAAGAGGCCAAAACGCTCAATTTATTCGTTAATAGAACCATTGTGTGAAATACAAGTTTTTGTTCTGTCAATTGACAACAAAAAATGCTTGCTTTGTGATTAAATTGCTAGAATCGCTGCGCAGCGCCACCGCGGCCAGTGTTGCCACTGCGGACAAGCTGTGAAGTGAAAAGTAGCCAATTGTGCATGTGCTAGCTAGAAAAAGCTAACACCGCAAAGCGAAGTATTAATATATTTTTTAGGGAATTGTAAGCTCGGTTTCAAAAAAATCAACCGGAGTTTATTAAACCCAATTTATTTTTAAATTAAATTTCATTATTTTAATATGAAATGTTTATTCCTCTTTTTCTCTGAAAAAATAGCTGACTTGTCAACAGTGTCCAGCCAGCGAGAGGGCAGATTTTGAACTCTCTGCGTAAGAAGAGCAAAGAATAAATGATAGGAGAGCAGTTGTTGTTGTTGTTTTTATATTTGGTCACTACTAACATCGAATAATGTGCTCAAGAAATGGGGAACAAAATGCATGGAAAATAAAAATCACTTTGTATGTGCATACATACATATGTACATATGTACATATTTATGAACTGAACATATTTATGAACTGTTATTATAAGTGAACGCTCAAGAAATCACTGGAAATGTTGAGGATATGTCTCCAGAATCCTAATTATTCAGCAAGTTCAATTATTATTAAATATGTTTCGATATAATTTTATATACAACAATATATAATCGATTTTGATGTCTCTGACAGTATCAAAAATGGGGTTTTCACTCATTGTAATAGATTACTAATATTTCCTCAATTTCTTCGAGATCCCTCCTTTATGCAGTTTTTCTTTCATTTGCTTTGATTTCTAGTCCTTCTTTCTTTCTTCGGGCATTGCCATTCTTCAGCGAAGAAAGTGCGAGGGAGTGGTGGTGATAATAAGGGAAATTTCGGGGAGGGAGACAGCACCAGTGTTTGCTCGCCATGCTTGACAACTAGATTAATAATACGCAGTGTTGTCGGGGCGACAAACAAAGTTTAGATTGAAAGTACATTCCAATAGATGTCGGTCTGCATACAAACACAAGTGTTTGTGCTGGTGCTGGTGCCTGTGCCATTATCAATGGCCAATGGGCAGCTCCGCCACGCAAATGCTTCGTGCGACCTTTGAACCTCCTGCCACCGCATCGATAATACAAATGTACATTGTACGTCGCCACTGCACAGTCACACACACTCTCTCCCGCGGCTACCGGCTCTGGCTCTTGCTCTCTTCTCTACGTAATACTCCCCAAATGCTGTGTAATTCGCTTTGCATTCCAAAGTCCGGTGTGTGAGAAAACGAAAACAAATTACGAGAACTAAGAGCGAAACTTCCGACCCCGATCTTAACCCACTTCTTCACACATCCAGATCCCCTCGATGGGTCTTGATGAAATCTTCTGCAATGCTGTATGATGTATTTATGAATATGGGTCCCAGATTTTAACAATATTCCTTCAGCGGTTCGGTAGATTAAACGAGTATAGCTTAATAACGTTTTTTATGATTTATGAGGGCGCAAGTGGGCGTGGCCAAAATTTAAAACAAGCTTGATCTGCGTTCGACAGATTCCAATGTTGTCACCAAATTTGGTAACTCTAGCTCTTATAGTCTCTGAGATCTGTTGTTTCACACGGACAGACAGACGGACAGACGGACATGGCTAAATCGACTCGGCTGGTGACGCTGATCAAGAATCGGAGATTTCTCCTTCTGCCTGTTACATATATTCTCGGTTGGCACTAACTTATAATACCCTTATACCCTATTGGTACCGGGTATAAAAAGGCCAAAATAAAATACCTATCTTTATGAAAAATATTTCAAAAACTTATTTCAAACCTAAAATAATGTTCTACAAGCAATTTTTCCAAAAGTGCTACTATCAAAATGGGTTAATGCCCTCAGGAAATTATGCGTTCTATAAAGCAATTATTATTATGTCTGTCTGATAAGGCTTAAGCGGCCAGACGATCGGCCATAAATGCGCATATTAACCAGGCCCTCGAGATCGGAGAAGGCTAAATCCAAAGCTCCTTCTCCACCCCTTTGTGCAGTAATCCAAAGTCCGGCGATGTCGTCACAACGTTGTTTATGTTGTAACCATGAGGTGGTACCTGGTGCCACTGCCATTATTGCTTATCGCCAAACGGTCTGGTCCCGGGGGCTCCAATCACCGATATCGGTCGTAAATAAACGATGTAAGCGACACCATCAGACTCCCTCCTCCTTTCCCTTCTCGTTCTCTGGACTTTACGGTCTATAGGGGGACTTTGAAATCGCGGTATCTCAGCGATTTTATAACATCAGACGAAGGAAATCACTTCAAACAGGTTTGGTAATTTGATTTCGATAACAAATAATGATTGGCTGAATAAAGCATGTAAAGTAAGGTAATATTACAGGGGCTACTACAAAGACATGATGAAATATTGATGTTTTAAGGTTTTCTTATTACCGTATTGCATTAAAACCTTATCTTAATATTTCCAATAGTAGTTCTTCCTCAAGAACCGCCCGATTTTCTAAGTTGTTAACTCATCTCTCACTGGATGATTAATATAATTATCTCGGGTTGTCTTTCGATTTCATCAGGCGACAGAAATCAAATAAAATTGGAATAATCCGATTAACAGTCGGCCCGCACGTAGACAAGACCCACTATAAAGAGACTATAGCCAGAGTCGATGGGCTCCACAGGCCCCGTCATGGCATCAGTATATATACAAATAAATATATACATATAGCTTGGCGTGTTATCGGGGAGGCAAAAAAGCAAAAAAAAAAAAAAAAAAAAAGTGTCCGTCCGTCTGTGGGTATTTTCCCGAATGGTCGAGCCTAGAATTCCATTGGATTTTGGACATCACATCTAGAGAACACTTCTGCAAAGGCCTAGGCATGATCTATATATAGAAGGAGGAAACATTCAGGTAACGATGACATATAGACGGACTTTGAGTCCGAGGCGTGTGTGAGTTCCTCTGAATTATACGTATAAACATGTGAAAGGCGAATGAGTCGCTTGCTGATTTTATTTAGTTTTTATTTACTTTTTTTCTGGATTGTACAGCGCTGATAAGAGGGTTTGGAATACTTTTTTTTCATTCTCAGCCCATTCATTTAATGCCTTTGTTTTATAATTGTCGCCAGTTATCGTTATGAGGTATAAGCCTTTAAGCCACTTATTAAACAAAGTTCGCCAGGCCTTATCGAAATCTAGTGACACACGGGTTCAAATCGCTCTAGAGTCCAATTCAAGAGTTTGATTATATTCCTAAGAATCATTCCATGATAGACTTGGTCTAGATTCTTTGAAAGTTCAATATTATTTATTTTAGATATGGTTATAGCTGGAAAATGTATTCGTTATGTTAACTATATTTTTTAAACCACTTTATGACGCATGAGTGGCCTGAACCTGAGTTACTTGGGGTGAGGTTCAAGTAACTTGGCTTTTGAATCATCTAGCCTACTGAACTTTGGCATAGGTTGTGTCAGAAGTAATAGCATTGTTATACGTGGGCTGCTACATATATTTGTGGCCTAATAATGAAAATACGAATATTTATTAAGGAAAATAGTTTTATTGTTTTTCAAAATATTCTCCATCAAGATTTACACACTTTTGCATGCGCTCAAACCAATTTTCGAAGCACTTTTTCCACTCTGATTGACACACCTCAAAAACATGGTTTTTGAATGCTTCAACAGCATCTTCTGGCGACGAAAATCGTTGACCACGCATTTTCTTCTTGATGTGAGGGAATAAAAAGAAGTCATTTGGTGCCAAGTCAGGACTGTACGGCGGATGACCCATCAATTCGACGTTTTGGCCAGTCAAAAAGGCGCTGGTTTGAGCCGATGTGTGAGAGCTCGCATTGTCATGGTGCACAATGATTCGTCTTCCCTTGTTCGTTTTTCGAATTTCACCGAAGACTTCAGGCAAACAAATGGT
>VNKF01011581.1:0-11532 GCA_008044355.1 Drosophila lacteicornis
AAAAGATGTTATGCGTTTTGCATGATTATTTATAATTTATCAAAGTAAAAATGTTATAATATGATACAAAAATCACGTTTATATTACAGATAAATACCTTTTTTCATTTTGTTTTGTTTTTTTATGTTTTTAATTTAAAATTTTTTGTAAATTTGTTTTGAAAATAACACAGCAACATGAGAACAAAACAAAAAGGCTACGATTTGGGAGATCAGAGTACCCTCTTCCTATGTGTTTCGGGGCGTTGAACATGAATCGCTTTGTTCCAGCAGGCGTACGTTTACCAGGGCTGCACGAAATACAATTTCTGGAACCGTGAATTCTTTACGTTCTTTGCCACGAGGCGTTTCAACGCTGCAGAAACTGCAGCAAGACTCTATTTAATTCGATTCAGAAATAATCAAAGAACAAGTTACATAAAATCAAATTTGTGACTCAGGGTTGGCCACGATTCATCCCAGAAATTTATTTGAGTCACTTGTGGTTGCTGAAAGAGATTCCGACCCGGTCGCAGAGTATAACGCTCGAGTTTAATGCCGTAAAAAGTATCTTAGGTTTTATTTAATTACATTTTATAAATTATGAAATGAAATGGGTTACGCTGTGGATAGTCGGAACGCCTGGGCTCGCGGCCGAATGAGTCCTTCTTGGTAGACCGTCGGTACCTGTGAGTAAGACCAGAGCTCCTAATAGTATGCTGCATGCACTGATAGGTCTATGGAGACTCGAAAGTCTACCAGTTGCGAGAAGGTTTTGAGGGCTCGGACGTTTACCAGCTTGATAAGGTTTTTGGAGGCTCGAAAGTCTACCAGTTACGAGAGGGTTTATGAGGCTCTGAAGTCTACCAGCTTGAGAGGGTTTCGAAGACTCGCAAGTCTACCAGGGGAAAATACTAGGAGGATAACTAACTACCAATGTATAATCGCGGACTAGATCAAAGGTCCCGTTCCCATAGCTCCTGGATGAGTTGCTACCCAAAATGTAGGCTTACCTCACCCGATCGCTGCCGATCGCTGAGTCTTCCAACTGGTTGTGGCCTGCTTTATATAGGGCCCCGATGAGGTTAAGTGTGACCGCTGCAGGCAAGGGATTTGCCATATTAATATTGCCAGATTCTCTTTGGGTCAGTGTGACTCTTCTGCAAGATCGATGACGCGCGCGGGCATTTAATTTAAATATTTTCCGTGTTCATTTCTTATGTCTCTTTTGTTCCTATTCTTACTTGTATTTATTCTATACATATATTTGTGCGCGCCACTATGCGTCACAAATTCACAAATATGTACAATTTTGTAATTTTCGATCAAAGTTAAAAAATAGTGCAACAGCTTATAGATAATAAATTCCCTGGAGAAACAGGAAGCAACCAGTAAAATGTTTATTCTTTTGTATACTGAATAAGTACATCAATAAATAAAAATAAAATTATTCAGAATCCATTACCTAGTTCTCTTAAAATTCTACCTGAAACTTTGTCAAATTTCTTTAAAATTGTCTGTTTTTTTGATAGTGCGTTTGTCGAAGGAGTTTGAAGATCCCTACACTACTAAACTACTGTATACATCACTAGTTCGTCCAAGTCCAATTGCTTATCGAATCGGTAACGGTTCTTTTTGTTTGCTATACGGGGATTAAACTGGGAACCTAATCGTCATCTGCCATCCTATGCCAATGTTGAAGGATCGCCTGATATGCCACGGAGTGATGTTCCTTCATAAACTAATTACTGGGCATATCGATTCAAGCAACCTACTTGACCGTCCCGTAACCATTAGGTATATATATTCTTGATCAGCATCACCAACCGAGACGATCTAGCCACGTCCGTCTGTCTGTCCGTTGCTACGCAAACTATTCTCTCAGTTTTTGAGCTATCTAAATGAAACTTTGCAGATAGTCTTCTTTCTATTGCAGTTACTATATATGTAATATTCTACATGTAAAATAAAAAATGTGTAAGTGTTACACAAACTTGGAAACTTTATTTTCAATTTTATCAAAACGGATCGATTTTCAATGATCTAATTGCAGACTGCAAGGGTATACAGACTTCGGCTTGCCGAAGTTAGCTTTCTTTCTTGTTTGTTATATGTTGAAATGTCCCTAAAGTTTAATGTCAATAATATTATAGGGGTTGTCCATATATTACGTAATCACCTATCATCACCTAAATCATCAAAATCGTGATTACGTAATATATGTATGGACAGCACCTGATGTGAGTCGGAGCACATCAATAAAATGACTCCAAGTTTGATCGGAGGCAATGTATACTAGCACATATTTTTTATTAAAATAAATTAAATGAAATAATGTCTTTCTTAATTGCAGAGATCAACATATTCCAATGGAACGAACGTGTTTGTAAGAATATTCAATATAGAAATACAAACAATTAAATGTAATTCCTATAGTCATACATTCAAAATAAATGTAAAAAATAAATATTATTATATATTATAAATAAGAAAAAAAATGTCTTTGAATTAAAATGTTGGTAATTTTCTATTAAACGTGCCCCTTCCAAACCATAAAAAAAACCCATGGATAGGGGGTGTTTCAACGTACATTTGGGTATAAAAATTATATTGGGGACGCTCTTAGTTTAGTCGCAATCCATCTTTGAAGTTTAGTTTAACCGACAGACAGACGGACGGACGAACACACACACAGTGACAAATTATGAATACACAAAATCCAAGCGCCTGTCTGTGTGATCGTCGCGGTACAGTGGTCTGTAAAGCTTACATTTTTTGTTAAATTGTCGACACTTTGCACACTTTGAATTCATCGTAAAATATAAATAAAACAAAAATTTGACAATTTGAATGTATTCAAAGTGTGCATAGTGTCGACATGTATAGTATTTACGCTAAGCACAATTTAACAAAAATTTTAAGCTTCACAGACCATTTCTTCACCGATCACACAGGCAGGCGCTTGGATTTTGTGTATTCATAATTTGTCACTGGGTGTGTGTTCGTCCGTCCGTCTGTCTGTAGGTTTCTACGCGAATTAGTCTCTCAGTTTTTGAGCTATCGAGCTGAAATTTTTAGCATAGTCTAATTTCTTCAGAACGCAGTATATATGTCAGAACGGCCGAAATCGGACTACTATATCATATAGCTGCCATAGGAATGATAGCGAAATTAATGTAAAAAAAAATGTAACTTCTCTGTTTTTAAACGTATTTCTATAAATTTTGAGATATAGCAGTTTTTTATGGTTCTAGAATTAAGGTTATAATTTTTTTAAGATCGGACAACTATATCATATAGCTGCCATAGAAGCGATCGGTCGATTTATATGAAAATGTAAAATTCTACATGTAAAATGTAAAATTTACAAAATTCGATATTTTTTCAACATTACTGAAATGGTTCGATTTTCAATGATCCAATTGCAGACTGCAAGGGTATACCAACTTCGGTTTACCGAAGTTAGCTTTCTTTCTCGTTTTATCTTCAATTACTTAAAAAAAAACTTTTTCCTTGCTGTTATTTTTTTAATCTTCTCCTTTTCGAGAGTGTGAGTGTCAAACAGGGTGACCGTGACCGCTCTCGCTGTCCATAAACGAAATATTTTGTTAAGAATTTTATTTAATTTTATCAGTACCAAGGTGCCGAAGTAAATAAAGTTAAATTTTTAACAAAATAATTTGTTTATGTAGAGCGAGAGGGTTTTTTACATTGTAAAAAATACCATAAACGGTCACGCTGGTGTCAAATCTTATATTAATAACCTAACTAACAGTCATCTGACTGGCACTGGGTTAGAAGGTCATTTCGTTGTAGGCGGGTTCTGCTAGTAACCCGAGACAATCCTCTTCCAGATGATTCGGGTGCACAGTAAGTTTTGTATTGTAGGTCGTCTTTTACTTGTCTACTTAATTTTTTACTGCAAGAATGCCGAGATCCCTATGGTTGCGGATCAACCATGGTGCCCCAGTGATAGTTCTCAGCATTTTCGATTGCGCGCGCTGTATGATGTCTATGTTGCTATTTCTCGCGTTCCCCCACAGCTGGGAGACATACAGTGGCTCACAGCCTATTTCAACCAGACCCAACATAAAACTTTAAAAGCCTTTTTCAGCCTATTTCAACCAGACCCAACCTAAAACTTTAAAAGCCTATAAAAGATAAACCAAAAGGATAAGCAAAATATTTTAAATACACAATGATTCTCTTATGTTTATACTTAATATTTATTCATTTCATGTATTTTTAATTAATTTCTAAATATTTATTTTATAATTTATAACGAAAAAACACCGAAAAACAATGTCACAGCCTATTTCAACCAAATAGTTTGCAGCTGTCCAATGCACCGTTAGTTATACAAAATATTTTGATTATCCTTTTGGTTCATCTTTTATAGGCTTTTAAAGTTTTAGGTTGGGTCTGGTTGAAATAGGCTGTGAGCCACTGTATGTCCAGATAGGCTTGAGCGTGGAGTTGTAGAGCAGGACCTTGTAGTCCAGACGCAGTGGCGATCAGGCGTTTACGCCGAGATACGTTACTTCGTTGACTTGGAGAATCTGCGAACTATTCAAGGATACTGGAGAGCATGTTTGCCTGTTGAGTGTAAAAGTTATGTGTTTACATTTTTGTTCGTTTATTTTAATACGCCAGTCAGATAGCCACTTCTCAACGACCATGAGGTGACTTTCTAGTTGGGTTGTGTTAGTTGTTGTTGTCGATAGGTCTAAAAAAAAAAATACCAGAAAAAATAATGAGCTCGATATAAAAATACCGTCTTTAAAGCAAAAAATTTATTGATGTCTCATTAGACAAAACGGTCTGACAAAATATATTGCTTTTTTTCTGAAGGCTTTCCATGATTTTCAGCAACTATACTGCACAAAAGCAAGAAAACTAAACAAAATAAATAAGTTTTCGACGGCATGGTTTTTCCGCCGGGAAATTGTGTTATTATTATAAATTAACTAAATCTATGTACAAGAGCAAGGGTGTAAAAATCAGTTTATGGGATTTCATATTAATTTCTTCAGGAGTATTTGCATAAGGACTCCAGAATACAATAATTATGTGCTGTGAATACCGGCCATTGTAATTGTTTACCTTTTAAATTAGTCTGACCGTAGTCGCATTACTAAAGAAATCCGAACCAAACAAGACATATAGTTGTCTCTTTTAAGGTTCTAAAGAAACCTCTAATGAATAAAAACTTGTGCGCTGTGTCATACCCGCATAAGCTAACATTTTGCGGCCGCGCACACCGAAAGCTTAAACAGAAGCTGATGCTGATTACAAATAATATTAAATTAACATCGAAAATTGACTAATTTGTCCCGATCGTTCCTATACCATTTTTAAGATATAGTTGTCCGATTTGGATGCAATTTTAATGGTATGGCTATATTTAATTTGAAAGACCATTTACTAAGCTTTAATCCGGAATCTTTAATAACAACGAAACTCGACCCATTTGGAACGATCGTTCTTATGGCAGCTATATGGAAAATTAGACTGATCTGGCCCGTCTCAACTTACTGTTTTTTAAAACGTCAGATATTTTTTAATTTCTACTAATATTGTCTACCTAAGTGATAGCTATACATTAAAAATTTACAAAATTATATAATTATTGTTTTTAAACTTAAAAAAGTATGTGACGCACAGTGACGCGCACAAATATATATATATAGATATATAGAATGAATACAAATAAGAATAGGAACAAATAGAGACATAAGAAATGAATACGGATAATATTTGAATTAAAGGAGCGCGCGCGCCAACGATCGCGCAGAAGGAAAACACTGGCCCAAAGAGGAGCTGGTAACACTAATATGGCAAATCCCTTGCCGGCGGCGGTCACACTTAACCTCGAGCCTCCAAACCCGTCTCGCAACTGGTAGTCTTTCGAGCCTCCAAAACCCTCTCGCAACTGGTAGACTTCCGAGCCTCCAAAACCGTCTCGCAACTGGTAGACTTTCCAGTCTTCAAAACCCTCTCGAACCTGATAGACTACCGAGTCTCCATAGCCCTATCGGTCCATGCAGCATACTTTTAGGAGCTCAACTAACTAGAAGACTGTCGGGTCTCTACCTCTCTCTGGTCTCAGCCACAGGTACCGACGGTCTACCAAGAAGGACTCATTCTGCCGCGAGCCCAGGCGTTCCCGTACGACTATCCACATCATAACCCATTTAATTTCATATTTTGTAAAAGTTAAGTAAATAAAACCTAAGATACTTTTTACGGCATTAATCTCGAGCGTTGTACTCTGGGACCGCGTCGGAATCTCTTTCAGCAAGCACAACTGACCCAAATTAATTTCTGGGATGAATCCTGGCCAACCCTGAGCTATCTCAGCAACGTCAGACCGTCACAGTGGCGCCCGAGCAGATTAATGTGGTTGCAGAGAAAAACGACACCAGTAGAGTAATGGCCGAGCTTAAATGGTAAGTGGACGAAGCAGTAATAGGAAAAGGACGTAATAGGAAAGAAGAAAGAAACGAGACCAAAGTAGGCAGAGCGAACCGACCACACGGAAACGGTCGAGGAAAGACTGGTGGAATTAAATCGGACCAGACATTTGGGTTGCGAAGATGGAGAAAATAATAAATGTGGAGGTCCTGAACCGGATACGAGTTCATAAGCAAAATAGAAAAATGGGCGTCGGGACACGGTTCAACACGACAAATTGATCCAAACGATGCCATTCATTTTAGAAGAGGCGGCGATCGATTGGTTTAACTGCACCCCAAACAAGATAGACAGTTGGGCAAAACTTACAGCTGAACTAGTGGAGTACTTTCTTCCACTAAGGTACAAAAATCAACTCAAGATGGTAATTGTGCACCGTAGGCAAAGAGAGGCCGAACCCACAAGAGCATATTCAATGGAGTTAAAGGATATGATGAGGATCGCTGATCACACAGGGGAGGAAAAATTGAACCGTATATATGTAAGTTGCAGGAGCGGGAAGATCACGATTTAAAACACTTATACACAAGGGTATAAAAATTTTAACTTCGGTTGATTTATATGCAAATGTAAAGTTTTATATGTAAAATGTAATATATACAAAATTCGATATTTTTTCAACATTACGAAAATGGATCGATTTTTAATGATTCAATTTACAGACTGCAAGGGTATACAAACTTCGAAGTTCGCTTTCTTTCTTGTTATACCCTTGCAGAGGGTATTATAATTTTGACCAGATGTTTGCAACGCAGTGAAGGAGGCATCTCCGACCCCATAAATAAAGTCAATCTAGCCATGTCCGTCTGTCTGTCTGTCCGTCTGTCCGCCTGTCGGTTTCTACGCGAACTAGTCTCTCAGTTTTTGAGCTATCGAGCTGAAATTTTCAGCATAGTCTTATTTCTTTAGCACGCAGTGCTAAACGAACGACCGAAATCGCACTACTATATCCTATAGCTGTCATAGGAATGATGGCGAAATTAATGTAAAAAAATTGTTACTTCTCTGTTTTTCAACGTATTTCTATAAGTTTTGAGATATAGCAGTTTTTTATGGATCTGGAATTACGGTTTTAATTTCATTAAGATCGGACCACTATATATAATCATAGAAGCGATTGGTCGATTTATATGAAAATGTAAAATTCTACATGTTAAATGTCAAAATTTACAAAATTCGATGTTTGTTCAACATTACTAAAATGGTTCGATTTTCATTGATCCCATTGCAGACTGCAAGGGTGTACCAACTTCGGTTTACCGAAGTTAGCTTTCTTTCTCGTTTTTTATTAATATACCAGGAGAAAAACTAAAAAAGGTTGTAAAATAAAAAGGCAACAACTATTTTGGTTTTGTGTGGGATTGAAATCGGGCCAATTTTACAAAATGTAAATGCATCTGCCGCTTAGACAACTGGGCCATTACCTATATTAAACAAGAAGCGCACATTTTCATACTAAATAGGCTTTTACAAGTGTTCACCTTATTTGGGCAGAACTGAAGTAAAATGTATTAACTGAATAAAAAGGAGAAAAACTAATAAAGCCAGTAAATAAAAATTTACAAAAAAAAATTGGATTTTGTGGGATTTTAACTCAGACCAGCGCTGAGTGCTCTAGGCTATGCCGTATATTACGTAATTGACAGAGATTGTCACATCTAATGGCTTCCATTTTTTTTTTTTTTTTTTTTAAGGTTTATTGTTGTTTCTAATGTAGACATAGTGTTTTATTGTTTTCTGTTACTATCTTGTACTAACTTTTACAATAGTATAGGGCGGAGTTCAATGAATTAATACAATTGTGAAGGTGTAAGAAAGAGTTATACAAGTAGGTTACAAATTAGTGGATTATGTTAGCTTTAGGTGTGAAGATTTATATTATTCTGTATGGTAAGTCTATAGGGTGTCTTCTTTTAAGTCTTCTTCTGGGTTTGTGTTCTAGTAGTCTTCTAACCAGAACATTTCGGTTGGAAGACAGTTTAGTTTGGTATGTTGCGGCTTGACTCTTGATGACGTCCCCGATCATGGGGACTTTGAGGTCCCTGGCAATGTCGACGTTTCGTATGAACCATTCTGCCCCTGTTATTTTACACAGCATCTTGTTCTGGAACACTCTAATACGGTCCAAATTCGTTTTGGCAGCGATTCCATAAACTTGGATTCCGTACCTCCACGTAGGGGCAAGTGTGGTTTTATATATCCTAACCTTGTTGTTTAGGCTTAGATGGTTATTATGATTTAGAAGCTTTAGATAGCTTCATGGCCTTTTTTTTCTAGTGTACTTTTGATTATCTTGGTGTGCTTTGTTAACGTTAGTCGAGAGTCTAGGTTCACTCCAAGGTATTTGTGATTTTTTTTTGTTCCAGAAGCTGTCTATGTAGAAATAATCCTGGGCGGGAGTCCTTTTTCAGTGTGTGTGTTCTAATGGTGAGTACATTGCTAGGTATTGACTTGTACACAAAAAAGTCAATGCAGAACGGGGTGGCTCCTGCACGTGGCGTGTACCACGTAAGGACTTGGGATGAGGAGCTTGTTATGATGACGTGAAGAGCCTCCCTCCCTCTTCGATCTTGTTTGTAGTTGCCCCACAGTTAATGCTTTGCATTGAAATCAGCTTGGATCCTTGCGGAATTCGAACTCAGACCTTTCTGGCATAAAAAACCTTTGCCCAGCGCTGAGACATCGACGCTATGCATCAGAGCTAATTTGAGAGACGATTTATTTTAAGAAGTATCGAAGTAGTATCATATAGTATGTACTATTTTAAATTGCATTTTAATGTAAAGCACAATAGTTTAGGTACCGGGTATCTTACAGTGGAGCACTCTCGAGCCTAGTCGATCTAGCCATGTCCGTCTGTCTGTCCGTCGGACGGTTTCTACGCGAACTAGTCTTTCACTTTTTTATATATCGGGCTGAAATTTTAAGCATAGTCTTATTTCTGTTGCAAGTATATATTTCCGAAAGGCTTAAATAGGACAGTAGTCCGTTCACGCAGGCCACTAGGCTACATCTATAACTGTAGCTCCCGCGTCGATTGTCATGCTAAATAGAGTTTTGTTAAAAAAAACTATTTTTTTCAGAATATAGAGCTCAAAAGCTAAATTTTTATACCCTTGCAGAGGGTATTATAATTAAGATCAGAAATTTGCAACGCAGTGAAGAAAGCATCTCCGACCCCATCAAGTGTACATATTCCTGATCAGCATTACCAGCCGGGTCGATTTAGCCATGTCCGCCTGTCCGTCTGTCCTTTGCAGATAGTCTGCTTTCTATTGCAGTTACTATATATATCGGATCGGAATCGGAGTACAATATCCTATAGCTGCAAGAGGAACGATAGGGCCAGTTTTAAAATATCGGTTTTATTTTCATTAAGATCGGACAATAGGTCGATTTTTATGAAAATGTAAAATTCTACATGTAATATGTAAAAAGTGTAGGTTAATGCTATTCACATTAGAAACTTCTATATTTTGTTTTATGATCCAATTACAGACAGGGTATACAAACTTTGGCTTAGCGAAGTTAGCTTTATTTCTTGTTCTTATTATTAAACGCAAACATTTTTAGGTATCGGGAATGATACAATTACACGAGGTAATTCCGACGGCTCGCGAAGCGCTCGGGTTTGGCTTCAGTGCGTATTCGCGTGTTGACGCGTGGGCACGTCTGCGGACAAATTTTGGCCGGCATTAACCCTAATACAAAAACATTTTGTCGTGTCGTAAACACTATAAAAAACATTTAACTCTTATTATTGGTAATTTTCTATTAACGGAGCCGCTTCCAAAAAATTAAAAAAAAAGCATTGATATGGGGTGCTTCAACATATATTTAGGTATAAAAATTAGTTTGGGGACGCTTTTAGTTTAGCCACAATCAATCTTTAAAGTTTCGCCTAATTCCCGATCGGTACAGTGGTCTGTGAAGCTTAAAATTGTTGTCAAATTGTGCTTTGCGTAAATACTATATATGTCGACACTTGGCACACTTTGAATACATTTATGAGTGAAATATAAATAAAACAAAAGTTTTACAACGTAAAATACGTAGTAATTAACTACTTTTTAATTCAATTTTTTTGTATTTCAATATTAAGATTATATTATATATCAAATTATAAAGGACCTGCCATGTCTTTATTTTCGTTTAATGTGGAAGAAGAATTCGAAATCGCGCGCGCGCGTTTTTTTTTTTTTTTTTTTTTTNTTTTTTTTTTTTTTTTTTTTTTTTTTTAATTTTCGCCTGCGGAAATACTTTAAATATTATTAATTAATTATTCTTTTTCGTTTATTATGCACGGCTAATTTTTTATTAACATTTGACGAAAATAAGGGCATAGAAGGTCCTTTTTAATTTTATATATAATATAATATAATTATATATAATATAAATACAAAAAATTAAAAAGTCGTTAATTACTACGTTTTTTACGTTGTAAAATTTTCATTTTTTCTAAATTTCACGCATAAATGTATTCAAAGTGTGCAAAGTGGCGACTATATAGTATTTACGCTAACCACAATTTGACAACAATTTTAAGCTTCACAGACCACTTACCGCGACGATCACACAGACAGGCGCTTGAATTTTGTGTATTCATAATTTGTCAGTGTGCGTGTTTGCTATGGATTTTGTATGGGAATTAGGCTAATCTTTAAATATTTATTGTGGCTAAACTAAGAGCGTCCCCAACATAATTTGTATACCCAAATGTATGTTGAAGCACTCCCTATCTATGTTTTTTTTTTTTTTTTTTTTTGGAAGGGACTGCGTTAATAGAAAATTACCTTATTATTATATCACGTAATTTAAAGCCCCACGCACCATCTAAGGGTTAATCCACAAACTCAATTGTCGATTCACCCGCACTTACTGAGCGAGCCCCTCTCACTCGTACTCATTTTTATCATTACGGAGAGACGACGGGACTACCTTCAGTAATTGTATCATGGTATCGGGTTTCTCACAGTCGAGCTTACTCGAGCTTACTCGACTGCAGCTTTCTTACTTTTTATACCCGGTACCCATAGGGTACAAGGGTATTATAAGTTTGTGCCAACCGAGAATGTATGTA
>VNKF01011585.1:0-12309 GCA_008044355.1 Drosophila lacteicornis
ACACCGCCCTAAGGCACTGCTGTTGCAAGCTGTAGCCGACAGGTGGCGCATTCAAGCCTTGGCCGTGCGACATAATGGCGCCAACTGCAGAAGAAATGACAAAAGAATATAGCAAGAAATTGCAAAAAATAACATAATTCCTTTTTTGATGCCGATCGAACGGGTTTTTATGTTTTCCTATAAAATGAATCATTCGTATTTAAGTATGACATTAAATTGTTAAGGTCGGGAGCTAATTCGAGAGGCGATTTATTTTAAGAAGTATCGAAGTAGACTATTATAATGTATGTACAATTTTAAATTGCCTTTTAGTGTGAAGCGCAAAAGTTTAGGTACCGGGTATCTCACAGTCGAGCACAGTCGACTGTAGCTTTCTTACTTGTTAACATTTGGGGAAGGCACTTGAGTTGAGAGTTGATGTGATTGGGCTTAACAATACTTGCTCGATGGGCATAAATCTTTGCTCAAGTGGTAATTCCACGCTCGGATCGGTGATCGTTATTCGGAATGGAATAAAATAGATGTTCAATGAAGGTGCAGAGGAAGTCTCGTGGAAATTAATTGCATTATTGCTATCAAGTAGCTCCTCAATCTTCCTGACGGAGAGCTTATAAGGGCTGCCACAGAAAACAGTATTCTACAAAATACGGCGCCAAAATATCCATGAAGTTGAGACTGAAAATGTACATGAACTTTGAAGAGAATGAACTTCAACTCGTTTCAATATAGTTATTTTTCTTACAGCAACTTAAAGATATTTAAAAAAACTAAAGTTGAGCAAACGTACTTTACAAATTCTTAATACTTTGGACAATATTGGGAATAAGATTTTATAATTTCGTGTGAATATTCTTAAGTAGTAAGGCTATCAATTGTAAAATAGTTTTTCTTTTGATAGATAGATAAATAGATATATAGATGGATGGATAGATAGATATATGGATAGATAGACAGATAGATTTGTATATGTATATATGTATGTTTATGATCGACGATGTCTAATCCCCTGCATTGGGATTATAATAATCAATGCAAGGGCTATAAAGACAGCAAATTGGAAGAAGGCAAATAGCCGCCCCATTTCCTAAAAGGAGGAAATTATGCGCATGTCAATGGGCCAAACCACCCTCGCACCTCTCGACTTTCACCCCTGCCTGAGAAGGGAAATTTCTCTGTCAAGAAAGCGAAAGGAAAATGGCAAGTTCAATGAACCCGGTACCCACCCAAGGAAAAGCCAAGTCGGGAAACCCCAAAACGCAGAAGCCGCGGATCCCAAACTAACCCCTGAATGGGAAAGGGAACTTTCTTTTTTGGGCAGGCAAATCATGCGTAGTTTGGTCTTGGTGCAGGGCTCGACGAGGGGTGGCACACACCTTCAGTTACCCAAAATGGGTGGAAGGTGAAACCCAGTGGGAGAGGGGCTGAGTGGGTGGCAAATAGACAAACATCTGGATATCTGAAAAAAATAATAAAGACCGGAAATGGGCCAATAAAACGGGAACGGAAGTCCATGGATAGCTGGTTTGACTGTTCTGTTAGGAATCGATCAATTTGACATTTTTTCACTGTGTTCCTTGACTAGTCTAAAGTTTTTCGGGTAAGGATTTAAAAGGCTCAAATTATCGTAGCAGTTGTAAATATTTATAATTGTTGAAATGAGAAACAAGAAGACTTATTATAATCTTTTATTACGGAAGTATTTTATACCAGGTACCCATAGGGTATAATAAAGTTTATTTTAAGTTATGGCCACTCCCACTACAGCCCAAACAAGTAAATTCTATGGAAAATGAAATAAATATATAATAAATATACTTGTTTAGACGTTTTCTGAGTACAAGTGGATGATGAGAAGTTAGTTAGTAAGTTATCAGATAATTAAACTTATTTTTAATTTCTATATTATATCTCAAACGTTGATCGGAGTAATCGTTTCGGAGATAGAGCCTTGAAAATATGTGCGCCCTAGGGTCTTTGGGCCACAGTGCGCCGATAAAAAACCAGTTTGTCTCTTAATCAAATAAAAACACCTCTTAACGAGGTGAGATTAAAGTGACGATGGCACATTCAACTCAACAAATTTCCGATACCAAATTTTGTGACAAATAATAGTTATTTAAACAAAAATATTTAAAAAGTTTTTAATTAGTTTCAAAATCGGCACGCTGCCTGTTTTGCCTTTTTAAATTTCTCAGCTAAGTGTTTTAAGTAAACAACAGGACAAACGTTCTCATTTCGGAAAGGCCGTTAAAATCTTGTTTATTGAATATCTTTTGAATGCAGTATCGGATCAGGTTGATCGAGGTGTCATTCGACGCGTATTTAAGGCTAGATCACAACAACATAACAAATTTTGGGAATTTTTTCTCCACCGGCCCCAAAAGCTCCAATGTTCAAAATTTTCAAATCGCACTTTCAGTCTCATTTCTCCTAAACTAATCCGTTCTTGAAAAATCTTTGTATGCAGTTTCAAAGAGGTTTACAATACCTTTTGATCACGATATAAATGGTTCTGATCGGACTATCGTAGCAGATTTTCAATTCTACTTCTGTATATAGTAGTCTCCTTGCGCACCACAGTCTCGGTGCTCATCGTCACTACGTGGACGGCAGTCCACAGTGATTTAATGCAAAAAGCTTGGGGTGCCGGGTATCTCCACTTGACTGTAGCTTTCCCACTTGTATTAAAATAAATTATTGAAAACATAACTTCGTGAAGCCAATGTAGTGTGATATAGGAAGAAAGACCCAAAATGTAGACTAATTTTTAAAGAGTAGTTAGGAAATAGATGAAGATTTCCATTCCAGTCCGATTTTTGTATAAACACTGTGTATTCTAAATCAGAATCAGTAGTGGAGGCGGCTATTGGCTATTATTATTATTTATCTTATTATTTTTTGTTTTTAGCCTATGGGCAACCTTGACCACCCCCCAAGGGCCCTAGCGTGCATTGACTCCAGCTCGGAGTAAGTACTTCGCGGATCGCTCAGGGAGTGATCGAATCGCCCTGCCATTACAACCGCACGCGCAGCCTAAATAAACGTCAGCGTCGCCAGTGTAAAAATGAAAATGCTAATCACAAACGGTAATATTTTCTATTATTTACGACGACACGCTCAATAGAGCTAATAGGCGAAACGTAGAATTACGACAAAAGTGGAATAATACTCGAAATTTCGCTGGTACGAACACCTGCAAATGTAAATTTTATAAGAATTTTATTCAAATTTTTTTAGTTTTGATAAAAACAAAAATAAAATCATTTATAAATTGTATTTGTATTTATTTATCATATATGCCTCCCTTGATCTTAAAATATATTAAGATAATGTGTTATTCAGAATTTTTTTTTTAACTGTAAAGATATAATTATAGCATACTTAAAAATAATGTTCACAAAAATATCAAAATATTTACAAATGTTAAAGTAATATAATAAATTTAGATCTAATCCGTTCCTATAGGAACTTTACTTATTATTTACTAAGTAAATATTATTATAGCGGGTATAATTAGAATGCATTTACGTTAATAAATAGAAATATTATATTGCGATCAACAACCTAATGATGCAATCTCTTGATAGGGTTATTTGTAAGATGCAATGCATTATCGGAAACGGCGCCCCATTCGTAATGCTTAATATAATTTTTATTGTGATGGGAGATTATAGCTATTATCAACGATTTTTTATAGCATACAGTGCAGTAACATGTTACAAAAAATATGAGAGATTTAATATAATATTTTTTTAAATTACAAAAAGGAACTAATAATTATTTATATGTATATATTGCTTGAACAATTTTTAAAATATCTCTTCTATAGCAATAGATATATAGTTAATTTTACCGGAAAACTCATATTTTTATTATAAAGAAAACCAACAAGTCTAGAATTTTAAATCCAGCCAGACAGCTACCTATAGTAGATTTGCCGAGCGATATTTAAATGTGACACAAGCATTTAATTTTCCTAAATTGTTTAAGTACACCACACATAAATATATTTTAGTCGGTCAAATTTAATTAAATTTGTGATATGCTTTAAAAAATTTAATTGATTTGAGATCGATTCGAGAATGGTATTTTAGATTGGCCTCCCTGGATTTCCCACCTCTGTACAAACCCTTTCGCTTGAAATGTAAAACAAGTAAGAAAGCTACAGTCGACTGTGCTCGACTGTAAGATACCCGGTACCTAAACGTTTGCGCTTCACACTAAAAGGTAAATTAAAATTGTCTACTTCGATACTTCTTAAAAAAATCGCCTCTCGAATTAGCTCCCGACCTAAACAATTTAATGTCATACTTAAATACAATTGATACATTTTATAGGAACACATAAAAACCCGCTCGATCGGCGTCAAAAAATGAATTATGTCATTTCTTGCTATATTCTTCTGCATTGACGCCATTATATCGCGCGGCCAAGGCTCGAATGCGCCACCTGTCGGCTACATATTGCAACAGCAGTGCCTTAGGGCGGTGTGTTTAAATTCTAACCTTATTGCCAATATTTCCCATGTTTATCATCCGATTTTACTGAAATTTTCAGGAAACGTCCGTCCTATTTTATTCATTTATTGTATCTATTAACTTTAACCCGAAAATAACGAGTATAGCTTATTTTACGTTTTTTATGATTCTTGAGGGCGCAAGTGGGCGTGGCCAAATTTAAAAACAAACTTGATCTGCGTGCAACAGATTCCAATGTTGTTACCAAATTTGGTAACTCTAGCTCTTATAGTCTCTGAGATCTATTGTTTTACACGGACGGACAGAGGTTGGCACTAACCCATAATACCCTTGTACCCTATGGGTACCGGGTATAAAAAGCCAAGCATCTAAAAGGCAGGAACTGGTATCTCTTGGGGAGTACAAAACAAATGCAACAACTGTCCCATTCGAGTAACGATCGTCCAAAACGACAACTTAAAACGAGTCGCGAGATATGCGCAATATAAATGAAAATAAGCAGTGTGTGTGTGATATTTAGGGGTGATGATATAATTGGCGTGGGCGCGGCATACGCTCTTCGTGTTCCTTAAATAACTGTACAGCCGAAAATAATCAAACTGCAAGTTGTCTTGAGATAGGAACAACTTTGTTGCTCTCACACACACATATGGAGGGAGAAAGAGAGTGAGATGCGGAGGGCGGACTCCACACACACAAGTGCAGGCCACGCGCAGCTGAAAAGCAAACATCGAAAAATCAGGCAACAACACAAACTGTAAGAAAGACTGTCTAGCTATAATAAGCCATTTAATAGTTCAGCGAGAGAGGGAGATGCAGCCAGCGAGAGAGGGAGGTGGCACGGCAAACATGTGCATGCGATAAATGCAACGTGTAATGTGGGGAGGCGGTGCAATAGTTTTCGACAGTCGTTTGCTATACGTTTTACAGGAGGCCGTGCATAGGTTTGCGATGCACGTGTAGGCGGTCAATGAACCGAGCGAGCAAGCCACAAAGAGTGAGAGAAAGAGGGACCGAAGGGAAGAGCGCGCCTGAGAGAAGTGCAGTAAATATGAGAGCGTGCTTGCTGCCGAGAGGAAGTTGTCACTGCAGTTATTATTGACGCAGTCTGCCTACGTGCAAAATGGCAACGCCTCAAGCACCGAACCGCCCCCTCCCTTATCTAACCATTATCGCTAGCTGATCCGGAATACAGTGAAGCTACATTGTCCGCTCTTATAAATATGGATAAATAAATGACTGATTTTCCAATTGAATCGGCAATCAAGAATAAACTGGCGTCTCCGTAATGCAGTTCTGTTTGAAATCAATTAGAAAAACGATCGGAATTTCCGATTCGGAATCCTATTCAAATTAGTTACACTTAATCAAAATGAAGATTTAATTACTATGGCTTATTAAAGGTTTCTATAAATTAAGCCTCTAAATATTTTTATAAGAATACGTAACCGAAATATAACAAAAAATTAAAATGCAAATGAAAACTTATTTCGATATTAACGGTCGATTTCTTATTAGCCACTTAACTTAAAAGGAAGAAGAAGATACATATTACATTGATTTCATCAAAACAATAGAAGTGGAGAAACATCGATGTTTGCGGACATCGATGTTTTTCGACGTTTAAATAAAAAACATCGATGAAAAAAAAACATCGAGTTTTCTCGATAATAGAAAAAGAAAAACAAAAATTCTCCTAAATAAATTTAAAAAGTTTTCCTTTACTTTCCCCACAAAACATCGATGTTCCTAAACATTTTAAAAACATCGATGAATCGATGTTTTCATCGATGTTTCTCCACCTCTACAAAACAACCCTGTGCCTGCGCTTAGCAGTCTCTGTAACTAGTTGACCATCGGTTGATACACCGGTGATTTACATAACCTTACTTTGTTATTACGACCGGTGATTGACATAACCTTACTTTTGTAAATGATGGTCTTTAATTTTAATGATTATATATTTCTTATTTTATTGAGCGTCTGTTTCTTATGCTTCTTCTTTATCAAGTGAAGTTGGCTGCGCCTCCTTCCAATATTTATCGTGTTATCGATACTATCGTGTACAGAACTATCGAATACATACAATATTATATTCTATAACAAGTTGTTCACACTTAATGCTACTTACATAAATATTAACAACATAGTCACACTTAATAATAGTTAATATATATATGTTTACACTTTGTTATTACAAGTTTTAGTCTAATTAGACATAGAGTTAAGCAACTGGGAGTGTAGAATTATGTTTAGAAAAGCCTATTTATTTAAAGGATTATTAAATGTTACTTAAGAATTAATTTGCTTTGAAACTCTAGCTAATGAGATGCTAGAGCACGACCTACAAATACATAAATACAAAAACATTCAGAACGATAAAGGGAACAGGCAGTTGGCGAAAATAACAAGTGCCTCTGACTTACAAAGGCCTATATAATGTATGCTTACATTGACGAGTTGGAATGATAAACAGGTAAACAAAGGCTTGAAAAGGGAAGGGAAGACCATTTTCCGTCCACAATATTTTTCTCAAGTATTTGCCATCCCGCCCCTCCGCCTCCGCCCTCGACTCGCTCTGTTTTGCTTTTGCATCTTGGTAAACAAATTTATTGCAATCGCAATAATAGGAATTACATCAGATTGGATAAGGCACTGCTTCCACCTCGAGTGCAATCAAAGTATTTGCACGGATACACATGTACATACAATATATATGTACATCTTTATAAATATACGTATTCAAATGAGTCGGTTTGACACTTTATATATGCCATAAATTGCCTAGTGCGAGTGTTAGTGGTTACATGAATTCCATCCAACTTATGCAACCTCCGGCGCGATAAGCTTTCTCTAGAGCCGACTCCGAACCCTGTGCGCCAGGCAAGGGCCTAGCCTATCTAATAAGGAATATACAAACTTGCGGTAGCCGGCACGACACTCTAAACTTGTTGCGCCTCAGCAGATGTAATAGCTTCTACACGAGTGTTGACACTACTTTGTACAGGTTCCAAATATTTGCTCTCTGATTACGTGCGCCCATTCTTTTTCTAATTCCCATCGCTAATTGGTCGGCGCACTTTATTTTCGATGTTATCTACAGGCAAACACTGCATAACATGAAGACTCTTACGATGATTTTTATGATATAATAACATCAACATTCACACTATTATCTTATAGACTAACAAGAGGGAGGGGCACGTAACCGCACTCTTCTAGACCTATACAACTTAGTAGAAGGTGTTTCGATTGCCTGCAAATTCTATTTCTTACATATACTTTCCAATTTTCAAAACAAATTTTATATTTGCATAGTACTGAGTTGATGAGTTACTCAATTCGTTAATTTACTTCATTAAGAGCTGTAAAGAATTCTAAGAACGCCATAACAGCACTTTGTATAAAATATGTATACCCTTGGGGTATTATGTAATTCTGATCAGAAGCTTGCAACGCAGGAAGAAAGCATGTCCCACTCTATTCAGCATCATCACCCGAGTCCATCTAGATTCGGTTGTCTGCTGCTACAAAACTGGATGAAAATGTGGCTGTGGGTGCCGGAGATCCTCCACTTGCATCTCTTACTATTTATTCTGTATATACAGTTGAATTCAAGAAAAACTTACACTTTTTGCCGTTGCCCCTCAGATTGTAAAATATCATAAATGCCCTTCCCCAGCATGGAGCGACCAAACCACGAGCAACACCGGTTGTAAGTATACAAAGTGTGAAATCAACGAAATAGTGTAAAAATAGTAGTAAAAAGAAAAATAATGTCAACTTGCATCTCTTACTATTTATTCTGTATATATATTATTCTGTATATATATTTATTCTGTAGATATACTATTCTTGAAATAGCTAGAAAATGACCCTTCCCAGCATGAAGCGACCAAACCTCGAGCAAGATCAGTCGGAGCCCATGGAGGTGGATGAAAATGTGCCTGTGGGTGCGGGCTCGCTGAATAATTATTCCGAGTCCATGGATAGTCCATCTTCTAGATGTGCCGAATACTCAGCCGCACTATGAGCTGTCGGTGACTGTGATCCGCGTTGAGTATCTCACAGGCAGTGAGAAATGATGGATTCATGATTCATTCATTAACTGTTAAATGGAAAGAAAGCTTGTAAATTATATTTAAACGAAACTTTATTGTATGTGGGAATCCTATAAAATAAAAATACATTTTATTTGTAGCTTGTTGGTGTTATACAAATTAATAAAACATTTAATTTAATCTATTTTCGAAAATTAAAAATACAATTGCTTTTACCTTTTTCCACTATTAGAAACTTAGAAACGTATCCATGCTATAGTTTTTTTTTGTTTTTTTTTTCACTTTCAAATATGAATATACTTTTTTATTTGGATGTGCAAAGCGTTATCCAAAACTATCGATAGTGCAGGGCTGCCATCGATGGAGACTCGATAGCACCAAATCATCGATAGTGTCGGTAGTGCTATCGATGGTTCTCCACTTCTAGAATGTACTAAATCGAGAAGTAATCGTAAAGTAGAAATTACAAAAAGTTGTGAAATTATGATGAGAACCAGAGAACTGCATTGAGTATGATTAATCCGGTCCGATCAAACTTGCTTAAACCAATCAAACGTCAACACAGTGCTTCGCTGCGACATGTTCGATCAAGTTTGGTCCACAACAGTTCGGCTCAGTTGCTCTGCTTACTGATTTGAACTGATTTGTTGGTCCTTGTATGATGATTGAAAATGATTAAACAGAAAAAGACCGATACATCCGAGCGAAGCATTAAATCTCAGACTTCAATCATGTTGCGATTGATTTTATTGTGAGTGAAGCAATCAGATTGCTTCTTGAAAAATTAAAGTGAAATTTTAAATCGGCACTGCTCCCAAACTAGGAAAGATATCAAAAAGTTTAAACGCAGTATTTTTGAGAAAACTCTTTATTAATTGAAATAATAAATATAATCATAAAAACAAATGTTAAGGAAAATTTCACACTTTAAACATTTTCAACATTGTATTTCACACGTTTCTTATTCTATAACGCTTAAAATTAAATAAAGGCTTAGTATAAATAAACGTGAGGGAACACATAAATTTTAACTTATAGTCTTTCATAGAGATCAAGCAAAATGTTTTTCACTGGCTTCTTATTTTATAACGCTTAAAATTAATCATTCTTAATTACTAAAACTTTTATAAAAAGAATTTTAAAAGAGCAAACTATCGACTGAACCTGGTCCGAGTCTATTTCGTTTTTCAGTTATAACGTTTCCAGCCAGCGAAAACGATCGCTCAGCGGCTGCGCTGCTGGCGGGAATTGAATGGATTTGCAACGCTATTTTTGTTAAAAATGGATATTTCTTTTCATTATTTTGCAACCAGTCAATTAAATTAAAACGTTCATCCATCGCAACCTTTTCATTACAATATCGTTCCATTTCTTCTTAAGGCGTCTCAGATATATGTAGAACATTCCGTTTCATTAAATGATGGAAAAAGAAAGTGTCGTTATTTGTACTCGAAGGTAAAACTTGGGAACTAGCAGCTATGCCACTGGCTGAATCAAAAGAAACGAGAAAGAAAGCTAACTTCGGTAAACCGAAGTTGGTATACCCTTGCAGTCTGCACTTGGATCATTGAAAGTAGAACCATTTTAGTAATGTTGAAAAAACATCGAATTTTGTAAATTTTAAATTTTACATGTAGAATTTTACATTTTACATAAATCAACCGATCGCTTCTATGGCAGCTATATGTTATAGTGGTCCGATCTTAATGAAATTAAAACCGTAATTCTAAAATTCTAATAATAAAAAACTGCTATATATCAAAATTTATAGAAATATGTTGAAAAACAGAGAAGTTAAATTTTTTTTTACATTAATTTCGCCATCATTCTTATGGCAGCTATTGGATATGGTAGTCCGATTCCGGTCGTTCCGACATATATACTGCGTGCTAAGAAATAAGACTATGCTGCAAAATTTCAGCTCGATAGCTCAAAAACTGAGAGACTAGTTCGCGTAGAAACCGACAGACGGACAGACGGACATACGGACATGGCTAGATCGACTCGGCTGGTGATGCTGATCAAGAATATATATACTTTATGGGGTCGGAGATGCCTCCTTCACTGCCTTGCAAACATCTGGTCAAAATTATAATACCCTCTGCAAGGGTATAATGATGATAATGACATGAAAATTGACTTTCCGTCAATATGCGATCAATGCAAAATAATTATATTTTTGCCAAATCATTTGGCTGCATATTCTAGGCAAGGGGATATAAGAAATATGCTACTTTATGCCAAACACTTAAGTTGGGGACCCATATTTCATCAATATTTTTAAAAATATTTTCTTTTAAAAATGAAATAACTGGTATTTCATCAGTGTTCGCCTGACACACATTTTTCATCGTAACAATTGATGGTAATACATAGCACAGCGAAGGTGAACTACAAAGCTGCAGTTTTTTAAAAACAATTTCAAAGTTTTCAAACATTTCCACAACCGCTTGTACAATAGATAGATTAATAGGTAACATTCGCAGACTTTGTTCATTCTGCGTTAAAATTTTAAATTTAAAATTAAATATTTTTTTTTTTTGTAAACAAATTTATACGCTTTACCTTATAGAAAGCTTTAAGAGCTTTGGTTTTTCGATGCTAGCTTGACTTAGTCTGCTTAATTGTCTAATTTGCATCAGAGGTTTAACAGTATTAGCAAGGAACTCTTTCCGACCAACACATGATTTTACGAATTTCGCAGAGGGAGCTTGGATGTCCTCCCACCTAGTCAAAGGAAGAAATTCAAATTCTCGGCTGCTGGAGCAACACTCACGCCCACCGTGCTCAGTGAGAATCATGGGAAGTGTCGGGCGAGTAGACAAACACAGATTGCGTTTATGCGATTCAGATTTGATGCATTTATTTTACGAATATGTCGGAATTATTGTGAAAAGCTTTGAATAGTGTGCCTGCCAAAATTTTTAATGCAAAAGTAATTGAGGAAAATCGTTTTGAATATAAAAGAGATTAAGGAAAAAAGTCTGAAAACATCTTTAAAGAGGACAGACTTTAAGACAATAACAGATCATCAAGACAAGAATAACAAAAATTTTTTATGACTAAAAATAAAACATGTTTCTTTTAAAAACAAGTAAAAACCATTTTTTAAGGAGCATTACAAATAATTACAGAAGCATTGACCAAATGCCTTAAAAGTATAGGGCTAACCTTTAAAAATTACATGATCTAGCCACAAAATGTGCAAGATGTATTTGACATAATATTCTAAAATTTTTGAAATGCATTATATACTTAGTATTTCTAAGCTTAAAATAAAGCCTTTAAAAGTTTCTAGATATATATTTTAAGCAAGTTGTACTCCGATTTTCATACTAATGAAAACTCTGCTACCCATATTTGTACTCCCAAATACACGAATTTCGTGGCATGAACTACCCAGTCGGACTTTGCTTCTTGTGCTGACCGAATACAGATAGAATTCTCTGTGTAACGGGGAGGATATTAGGGATGCTCCCCAGTTCCATATAGAATTCTATACTCTTTGCTCAGGAGGGTTTTTTCATTTGGGGAATTTTTGTTTTTTAAGGCGTGCGCTGATAAAACAGCACTAAGTTCTCTGTATTTAACTTGTGATTTGCATTTTAAAGTAAATAGAATTCCTGAAAACACGAACTGAGTAAAATCTAGAGGGTATTTTCTTAAAAAAAAAAGATTATTATTTTCAATGAAATAAATTTATTAACTAAAAAAAAGGAACATAATTTGAAAGATTTTGTGATTAAAGTTGGTTTTTGTTTTTATACTTA
>VNKF01011596.1:0-11976 GCA_008044355.1 Drosophila lacteicornis
AGGGATGGTCTAGTTAAAGAAAGAGACCTTTTCCTGGTAAATGGAACTATAACAGTTTTAGATGGGTTTATGGACAATCCTTTGTCCTGACACCACCTGCTGGCTATATTAAGGGCTTGCTGCATGCGATCCGAGATGGTTTGCTCATGCCAGCCCACTATACAGACGACTAGGTCATCAGCGTAGCCTTGAGTAGGGAATCCTAAGTTGTTGAGCTCATACAGTAGCTCGTCAATGACCAGAGTCCACAGGAGAGGAGAGAGTACTCCCCCTTGGGGGCATCCCCTTGTGGCTGTGATTGAGGTCATGGTTCCTCCTAGGTCTACAGTTATGATTCTGGATTTGAGCATTTCCAGAATCCACCTAATGATGGGTGTGGAGACATTTTTACGTCTCCTGAGATGTCTAGAAAGGCACCTAGTGCTATTTGTTGAGCGCCAATTGCCTTTTCAATGGTCGTTGTAAGGCAGTGAACGGCAGTCTCAGTTGACTTACCAGCTTGGTACGCATATTGGTACTTATGTAGGGGAAGGTGCTTGAGATTCACCTCCCTGATGTGCTGGTCAACTATTTGATTAACTTCATTCGTTCAGGTTTTATGAGCTCTCGAACACGAAAATGTTGAACATGGAATCACTTTTGCTCCCCACTGTATGTTTGGCAAAGTTCCCCACCTTCACGCCAATGTCAGCAACCTTGTGTATAACAGTTTATGTGACACGTGATCCCAGTTTTGCAACCTTTTTTACGGCAGTTTATAACACTTAATCTCTCTATAAAATTTGTTGTTTTTATTATAAATCACCTAAAATGGAAAAAATATCAAACTAAATCGGTACCGCATCGACGTTTCTTTCGATAGTCCATCTCTAGGTCTTTACGTTTTTTTTTACTTACGTCGTAAATCTTCACGTTTTTGTTCACTTACGTTGTGGATCGTTACGTTTCTGTTTGGGATTTTTTAGGGGAAAAGCCAAGTTTAATCTGGCCACACTGCACCACCAACTCTATTTTCTTACGTCGTAAATCTTCACGTTTTTGTTCACTTACGTCGTAAATCTTCACGTTTTTGTTCACTTACGTTGTTCACTTACGTTACGTTTTTGTTCGGGATTTTTTAGGGCGAAATATCTGGGATTTTTTAGGGTGAAATATCTCGATTATCTGGCATTTTTTAGGGGGAAATATCTGGGATTTTTTAGGGTGAAATATCTCGACTATCTGGCATTTTTTAGGGTGAAATATCTGGGATTTTTTAGGGTGAAATATCTCGACTATCTGGGATTTTTTAAGGGAAAAGCCAAATTTCGTCTGGCCACACTACCAACTCTATTTTCTTACGCTGCTGCCCGATTTTTTGCCCTCAATTAAAAATAAAATTGCAAAATTTCACTGTTTCTGGTTGTAAACACATCGCGTCGCCCAGGCGTTTCAAATTCGCGTTCAACACAAATTGTAGGAACATTGTGAAACATGTCAACACCCGCTCGCAGACGTCTTATGAGAGATTTTAAAAGGTGAGAAAACGGCAGGAGAGAAAAGGGAAAGGAAAGGAAAGGAGAAGGAATGGATGAAAAAATAAGGAAGGAGAAATGCGAAGTACATACCGTCGTCGGATTTTGCGGTTCGATTCGATTCGTGTTTCGAGTTTCGTTTTCGTGGTACGAAAAAATGTTGGAGAAAACGAAATGAGACTGGGGCTGCTGCCCAATACATATAGGCAAACACGCAGCCATCCATAGTTACATATATATGTACCAACGTGTGTATGTGGTGGAAAAGTTTGCGCAGCCAAAATACATGTGCATGTGGGAGTGCGAGTGTGTGTGTGTGTGACTTGCTTTTTGCTCTTCGCGAAAAACAACAAAAACAAGAGCGATTCGCTTGTCTTTGACACTTGACTTTGATGTGTGCGAGGAAAACAAAAGAGGGCAAGAGAAAAGAGTGGTGGAGAAGGAGGGAGCGCAGAGGAAAATTCGAAAAGCAAACAAAAATTCTTCTTCCGTTTTGGCGAAATTGCGTCGCAGACAAAACATTAACAACAATAACAATAAGAGCGCGCCAGCTAATATGTTGCTTTTGCTTTCGCCTGAGTCAGAGCAGCTGCATCCTGGTCGCTCTCCCGCTCCCACTCCCTCTCCCGCTCGCACTCGCACTTAACCTTGTTGACTCACTTAGCGCGAAAGAGATAAAGCACACACACTCCAATTGGAATTTTGTTCGATTTCGGAATTTTCATCATTTGGTGAAAATGGGAACTGCCAATTGGCGAGTTGCACTTGGGCGAATATAAAACAAAATGTCAAGGCTGTTTGTCGTGGGCGAGATATCCACCACCAATGTAACAAAAACAACGATAACAATGCCACCCGTAAGAACCAACAACAAGAGCAAACCAACGAACCCAGAGAACAAAGTGCTCCAACACTGATCGGCAATTTGTCTTTTATTTATTACATAAATTATCTAGTCTAGTCTTGAGTTCTATATGCCCCAATATTTTGTATATTAGTTTAATATTTTGATTTTAATTTAAACCCAGAAGAGTTTATGGATTTAAGCGGAAAAATCCTTCAACCTGCTCGATTTCCTAAATAATACATACTGGCCAAAATATTAAGTACATAGGCATCGTGCCACTTTGTTTGGTTATTGCTCGATTCTTTTTGAATAAATGCCTGCCAATTTTTTATTTACATATTGAAAAGTTACAGTATAGCGAATCATTTAAATAAAAAATTAGAGGGGTGTACGGCGTTGTTTTAATGCTATGCTTAAATTTGTGTTGAATTGACGTTTATGGCCTGGGCAAAATAATAAGTACACCCGTGTTATTTTACATTTTGAAGTATTTAATATACAGTTAGGCTCAAAATATATTGTTTTTTAATAACTTCATACATATTTAAAAATGTACAAGTGAAAAAAACACTTTAGGTGACCTAATTCAAAATTGAACTGTTGAGGATGACCAATATGCTTAATATCATCAAAAAAGGAAAAAGTCTTCGGGACATGGTGAAAACCCTCAAACGCTTGATATATTTTTATTCAGAATACCTAGCAATAAAAAATGCTTACTGGAAAAACGAGAACCAAAGAAGATATTTTCAGAAACATCGAACAACTGCATCGTCAGTATATCAAAAATTAAACCTTTCATGTCTCTCAAGGCCCCTACTGCTCAAATTAGTCCGTTACTTCAAGAAAATAAAGTTTCAGATGGTGCAAAAAGTTGTGTAAAATATTTTGGGGTACTCAAGACCAGATTGGTCGAGAGAGTGAAATAATATTTTATGTAACTTCGAAATAAAAATAAATCTGTTTGAAAATGACTCGAAACGAAATGTACAAAGCCCAAAAGGCAACAAATTTGACGTCCGCTACACAAAGAAGTCATAGAATATTTTAGGGCTATGTTTCTCTTCATGCCTTTGTCGGATACATCGCATAACTGGGATTTGACCCGATACGGTTATAAAAATAAGTTAACAGACATGCGAACCGTTTACGCCAAAAAAAATTCGGTGCAAAACGGGTCACTTTTAAAAAATTTGTTGTGGCGAAACGGTTTGATATAGTTTATTAATTTAAATGACATATAATAACGTAACATTGAGACAATTTTTCTAAAAATGTTTCATTGAAAAATATGTGCAGGTATAGGAGTTATAGGGAATTGATTTGCAGTGTACTGCAAGTAGATCCAACGGTCTACAGAATCGCCCGATATGAAAACCAGAATATGCATTAGTTAAAGGATAATTGTCCGGAGGTATCAGCGTGGAGTTTTTCTTTTTTATACCCTTGCAGAGGGTATTATAATTTTGACCAGATGTTTGCAACGCAGTGAAGGAGGCATCTCCGACCCCATAAAGTATATATATTCTCTTCTATATCCGTCTGTCTGTCTGTCCGTCTGTCGGTTTCTACGCGAACTAGTCTCTCAGTTTTTGAGCTATCGAGCTGAAATTTTCAGCATTGTCTTATTTACTTAGCACGCAGTATATACATATGTCGGAACGACCGAAATCGGACTACTATATCCTATAGCTGCCATAGGAATGATGGCGAAATTAATGTAAAAAAAATTGTAACGTATTTTTATAAATTTTGAGATATAGCAGTTTTTTATGGTTCTAAATTTACGGTTTTAATTTCATTAATATCGGACCACTATATCATATAGCTGCCATAGAAGCGATCGGTCGATTTATATGAAAATGTAAAATTCTACATGTAAAATGTAACATTTAGAAAATTCGATGTTTTTTCAACATTACTAAAGTGGTTCGATTTTCAATGATACAATTGCAGACTGCAAGGGCTTTCTTTCTCGTTATATTTTTTTTTTTTTTTTTTCATGAAAGTTTGAAGTCAAACATTCAAGACTTAAGAGCGCTTTAAAGTTTTGGCTCCCCGTACATCGAACATAGAATGACCTCCGTTCAACTACCCATTACTTTGTTATTTTTGCTCCGATCGATGTCAAATTTGAACTTTATATTCTTAAGATGTTTATATAATTTATAAATACAAATAATAAAAAAAATGGCAAAAAAAATTAAAATTATTTTTTTTAGCTACTTAGATGTCCCCCCTTAAGTAAAGACAAAGGCTGAAAATATATTATATGTTTTTATAACGCGTCCACAGATTATGAATAATGTAAAAAAAATAATATATATATATTTCGATGAACTTCTTATTCTGATTAATTTATTGTGTTTTTTTATTCACTGTGCATCTCTTTCTTTTTTTTTTTGTTTAATCAATGATAACTCGTAGCCCGCGAATCGATTTTAGCAGTTTGAAGGGCGCGGTTAAACGGGTTGCGCCGCTCGCTTGTTGCTGTTTGTTGACCCAAATTTCCAACCAATCCCGACCAGATAACGTGCCAATTGGCAGTTCCAGATTGTGCTTTCCGTTCTCTTTGCCCAAGGTTTCGTTTTTGGTCTATTCGCTAAGTACGGACAGTATTGACCACCAGCTTGGTTAGATTAACGAGTAGGAAATACTAGCATTAAAGCTTTTAAGTTAAGCTTATTTATTCGAAATAAAAAAATATAGATTCATTAAGAAAGGTTTTTAGTTTTAGAAAAATTAATGTCAAAAGCAAAACCAGCGATATTTAAAAATTATCTTTTATCTTGTATTTTTTACGCATGAGTATGAGATATGAAAAGTATAAGAAAATCGTAATGTCATAATTTAAAGTTTCAAACTTTTTATCATTTTTGCAGACTTCAGGAGGATCCACCGACGGGTGTCTCGGGTGCGCCAACAGATAATAATATTATGATATGGAATGCTGTGATTTTTGGTCCACACGATACACCATTCGAGGACGGAACCTTTAAGTTAACCATAGAATTTACGGAAGAGTATCCAAACAAACCGCCAACAGTTCGATTCGTATCGAAAGTATTTCATCCCAATGTGTATGCAGATGGTGGCATATGCTTGGACATATTGCAGAACCGCTGGAGTCCCACATACGATGTGTCAGCCATACTAACATCTATACAGGTGAGTGTGGTACTGATTGTAGCACCCCTTTGTGGTTATTCTAACACTTGGTCTTTTGTACCTTCATTTTGCAGTCACTGCTGAGCGATCCCAATCCCAACTCACCGGCTAACTCCACCGCCGCCCAGCTGTATAAAGAGAATCGCCGCGAGTACGAGAAACGTGTGAAAGCCTGCGTGGAGCAAAGTTTCATCGATTAGCCATGCGCCCACTCTAGGAACAGCAATAACAACAGCAGCAGCATCAGAAGCAGCAGCATCAGAAGCAGGAGCAGGAGCCACAGCAGCTTGAAACATCAGCAAACTACAGCAACAGAAATATGCAATACCATAAACAAGTTTAAATTAAATAATAACAGAAATATTTATGATAAATGTAATGCTATGAAATTGTAACAGCGTCAACGGCACGGCACGGCACAGTAACATATAAAAACAGAAACACTCTAAATCGCTCACACACCTGCGGCACTCCAGCGCCCTCCAGCAAACCCACACCACACATAAGCAAAGGGCAGTTGTAAGTTATATATTTGTTTGGCCGAATGGCAGAGACGTAGATCAGATCATCAAAAAATCACCCGAAAAATATACTGAGGCAGAGCAGCTTGTTAAGCCGGCGCAGCCAGTATGAAGTCTCTCATAAGCTAACAACTCAAATGTTATATTTAAAATAGCAGCGGAAAAAAAAATTATTAAGAATATAATAATAAAAAAAAAAAAATTATAAAACCCATGTCAAACGATTGCAAAACCAAAATAGTTTCATTTAAGATGTGCGCTGCGCATAGCAAGTCTCTTAAGATAAACTAAACTAAACCAAAAACAAAACTGAGCAAAATTAATATCTGTAGTAGTTCGTGTCGTAGCGAAACGCACAGTTAATTGGCAAAGTTGAAGCTGCCCGAGATCCGCGTTGTAATTGAATGTCCAGTGTCAATAATATAACTACCCATAATCCCATAATCCCACATACACAACATACACATGCTACCTAGATCGATTCATAAGTTTATTGGCCTCAGATTGTGAAATTAACTAGAAATTGAGAATTAAATGTTAGTTGTTAGCAATATAAACCGTAAACTCCACATGGTACGTGAGACGAATCTCCAAGTTGGGAGCGAGCGAGCAAGCAGGCAATTATATATGTATGTATACCTATGTAGCACCCAGTGACCAATTTCGTTGCTAGGCCCACTTCCCCATACTAACTATACTAACTGTAAGATCTTTTCCTGGTCCAAGTTTATATCCCCCTATTTTTTGGTCTGCTACGAGGGCCCACGCAATGAAAGAAGCAGGTGAAGAAAGTGCGGGGAACTTTCCTTAGTGTATAGTCGGATGGGAACACCTCATAAACTGCCATTTGCCACGCTATGTACTCTCTAGGTTCCACCTGTGTCTTGGCTGCGGCAATTGATTTAGTTAGTTTTTAAGCGTTTACAATCGAGTCTTGATCTTGTTTTCTGTTGAATGCGAATTGCTGTTCCTTTTGCTATGAACCCTCCACTTTTTGGCACTTTGTGTTGGACGAAATCGCGTTGGTGGCAATGCGATCGATGATGATGCTCTGAGCATCATGTTAATCTTATATATGTATGAATAATCTACCATATAGCAGCCTATTGTTTTATTTAACTATGATCCAATTAATGCAGAGCCAGAAAGTAATCCCAAAAATCCACTCACAGCAGAAGTAAAGAAAATAGGATGATGAGAACTAAGGAACAATTCAAATTATGTGGAATTTCAAATTACCTTACTGTAATTAACATTATTATTAATAAAGTATAAGATTTCAAATATCAATAAATGAAAATACCACAAAGTCGACGTTGCTTTTATTTCGTGGATCGCAAACATCTATTTGTATAACTTTTAAAACTTTTTTTTATTTATTTTAAGTTGATTTAGGCTTTTAGGATTTTTTTTAAAAAGTCGTAGATATAGTGAATCTTATTCGAGCAAAATGTATATACATACATGTACATATGTACTATGTAGGAGAGGTGGGCCAAACCGACGACCCAAAAGGGAGCAGTCAAAATAGAGGAAAAATCACATTGTTGCCTTTTAAACTGTGAGATACCCGGTACCCAAAGCATTGTGCGTGAAATTAAATAGCACACGGAGATGAAAAAAACAAAATGTTGACAAATGCTGCTTAACACATGTTGAGCAACATTCAAACTAGGAACATGTTGAGCTACGTTCAAAAAAGACCAAGTCTGCAGCTGTACGCAGTTGCATTACGAATTAATATTGCGCCCGAAAGCACGCAACACTTTTTTCGCTACTGCCCTTGTGGCCAGAAGAAGAAGCTTACACAGAAACTTTATTGTTTAATAACTTACATGTTTATCATCTGATTTTACTCAAATTTTCCGTCCGCACATGCCTACTTATTTATTCTATCTACCAAATTTGGTAAAACTAGCTGTTATAATCTCTGAAATATGTTTACCAACACGGACGGACGGACAGACGGATATAGCTAAATCGACTCTTTATGGGGTCGGGGATGCCTCCTTCTGCCTGTTACATATGTACATTCTCGATTGGCACTAAATTATAAAATTTGTTTTAATAAATTGGGGAAAAAATTGTATGATTACGTAATCATAGGGAGTTTCTCCATTGATTGCTCTAGGGGAGTTCAAAAAAAAAAAAAAAAAGATTACGTAATATGTGAACAGCCCCCAAAGGTGATAAAGAAATAATTTTTAAAAGTTTTTTAATTAACTATTTAATTATCTAATATCCGAGATTTTAATGTTTTGTTTTATGATTTTCTAAATCAAGAAAGAAAGCTCATTTCGGTCAGCCGAAGTGTGTATACCCTTGCAGTCTCCAATTGGATCATTGAAAATCAATCCATTTTGGTAAAATTGACAAATGTCAAATGTGGTAAATTTTGCATACAATTTACCTACACATTTTACATTTTACATGTGGAATTTTACAATTTCATATAAATCGACCGCTTTTATGGCAGCTATATGATATAGTTTTCTTAATGAAATTAATAAATCCGTAAGTCTATAACCGTAAGAAACTGCTATACCTCGAAAATAGTTGAAGTACGTTAAAAAACAGAGAAGTTCTAATTCTTTTACATTGATTTCGCCATAATTCCTATGGCAGCTATAGGATATACATATCTAGTGGTAGTGGTAGATATAGTTTTGAAATACATATATATATATTGAGTGCAAAAGAAATAAGACTATGCTGAAAATTTCACCTGATAGCTCAAAAACAGAGACTAGTTCTCGTAGAAATCGACAGACGGACATGGCTAGATCGACTCGGCTGGTCGATTTAGTCGATTTAGCCATGTCCGTCTGTCCGTCCGTGTGAAACAACAGATCTCAAAGACTATAAGAGCTAGAGTTAACAAATTTGATGACAACATTGGAATCTGTTGCACGCAGATCAAGTTTGCTTAAAATTTGGCCAGATAAAATAGAGCTGACGTTTCCTGAAAATTTCAGTAAAATGGAATGCTAAACATGGGAGATATTAGCAATAAAGTTATAATTTTAACACTAAGGCACTGCTGTTGCAAGCTGTAGCCGACAGGTGGCGCATTCGAGCCTTGGCCGTGCGATATAATGGCGCCAACTGCAGAAGAAATGACAAAATAATAGAGCAAGAAATTACAAAAAATTACATAATTAATTTTTTGTCGCCCATCGAGCGGGGTTCTTTGCGTCCTTATAAAATGTATCATTCATATTTAAGTATGACATTAAATTGTTTAGGTAGGGAGCTAATTTGAAGTAGAGTAATATAATGTATGTTCAATTTTAAATTGGCTTTTAGTGTAAAGCGCAAACGTTTGTACCGGGTATCTCACAGTCGACCACTTTCTTACTTGTTTTTATATTTGTTTATGAATGTTTGGAATTTTGCACACAGCTTCTGCAACTAATTCTCCAGGTATCACCGTCGGCGTTTTCAAAAATTTTATTTTTAATTATATTTTTTATTTAACAATTAAACTTGGAGGGACCACTGGAGATCCCCTATAACTCCTATACCTGCACATATTTTTCAATGAAACATTTTTAGAAAAATTGTCTAAGTGTTACGTTATTATATGTAATTTAAATTAATTAACTAGCTTAAGCCACCAAAAGCTTCTAATTTACATCGTGAACCTCCAATATAGATCCCACTGAGGTTTCAAGTAGGTCAAAACGCCAACGCATGGCAGAGGTTGCGTGCTCCTGATATTATAATGCATTCTCGATTGGAGAGCTTTCTAAAGAAACCACTGGGCCTAGAATTAAGGATACTTTTCGATTGTAAACGAAAAATTTCACGAGACCCCTTAAATGCAGATTGGTTTAACAGATTACGCTCAGATCCATAAATTATTGGACACAGAAAAATAACCTTAAATCAAAGTCAACGCTACTAGAGCCAACTATTCAGTTCATTTAATAAAACAATTAAAAAAGTATATAATTTTGTATTGTTCTTGTTTTTTACATTAAAAATATATCTACATTAAACTATTTTTTTTTTATATCATAACTCTTCTGAGCAGGTGTGCGTGGGGGTGGGAACGAGCAATCACTTTAATCATTAAAGTTTTATGTATTATAGTTATAGCTAATCAAACCAAAGATAACACCTTTTAAATTACTAAAACTGCACAAAAATTCCCTTAGCGAGACTTTTGGCAATTGAGAAGCTCCTAAATATGATCCGAGGATTTCGAGGACTATTTCGAACTAGAACTGGTTTTAAATATATACTTCATGTCGGGACGGCGCGAACGCCATTCCCGGCTACCAAAAATTACACGCACGAGTTATTCACATTAGGAATAATCGCAGAGGTCAACTTAGCCGAGGTGCAATGGCCAAGCCTCACTCCGGAGGAACCGCCTTCGTGATCACGGTTAACCTCTACGCCAGGTAAGTATGCTTTTCTCTGCTCGGCTTAGGGGTTTGCATAAAGGAGGAGCTAGAAGCTGTTGGGAATCACATGTCGGTATTGTATTGTGCAACCACCCATGCTCAAAAGTATGCTACATAGAAGTAGAGTCGCGCAAAAGGTTTTTCATTAATGTTGTTCAATATCTATACCGAGGGTAGTTCTCTCAGTTTCTGAGCTATTTGAATGAAACTTTGCACATTGCCTGCTTTCTATTTCCATTGGGATATAAGTCGGAACGAGCCAGATCAGACGACTATATCATATAGGTTCCATAGGAACGATTGCGAAATGCATAGAATAAAAACGAAAACCTTCGCTGTTTATACCCGGTACCCATAGGGTACAAGGGAATTATAAGTTAGTGCCAATCGAGAATGTATGTAACAGGCAGAAGGAGGCATCTCCGAACCCATAAAGTATATATATTCTTAATCAACATCACCAGCCGAGTCGATTTAGCCATGTCCGTCTGTCCGTCTGTTCGTCCGTCCGTGTTGGTAAACAGATCTCAGAGACTTTAAAAGCTAGAGTTCCCAAATATTGTGGCAACATTGGAATCTGTTGCACGCAGATCAAGTTTGTTTTAAAATTTGGCCACGCCCACTTCCGCTCCCGAAAATCGTAAAAAACTTTATATATGCTATAGTCGCAATTTTTGGCTTAAAGTAAATAGATAAAATCAATAAGTAGGCATTTGCGGACGTTTTCTGAAAATTTGACTAAACCCGGGTGATAAACATGGAAGTTATTAAACAATAAAGTTTATGTGTATGCTTCTTCTTCTTCTGTCCACAAAGGCAGTAGCGAAAAAAGTGTTGCGAGCTTTCGGTCGTAGTATTAATTCGAAATGCAGCTGCGTACAGCTGCAGACTTGGTCTTTTTTGAACGTTGGTCAACATGTTCTTAGCATCATTTGACTTTTTGAATGTTGCTTAACATGTTTTTTTGCAACATTTTTCTTCATTTGTCAACATTTTGTTTTTTCCATGACCGTGTGCTATTTAATTTCACGCACAATGCTTTGGGTACCGGGTATCTCCACAGTCGGTCACACTCGAGATATAGTATTTTTTACGATTTTAAAATTACAACTTTAATTAAATTAAGATCGGACAACTATATATATATATTTATATAAAACGAAAGCCCCTCTTAACGAGGTGAGATAAAAGCGACAATGGCACCGTCAACTTCAAAAGTTTCTGATATAACATTTTTGTAAGCATTAATAGTAACGTTAACCAAAATAAATTAAACACGAGAAAGAAAGCTATCTAACGGTTAGCTAACGGTAAACCGAAGTTGGTATGCCCTTGCAGTCGTCAATTGGATCTTTGAAAATCGAACCATTTTAGTAATGTTGAAAAAATATAGAATTTTTGTAAATTTTACATTTTACATGTAGAATTTTATATTTTCATATAAATCGACCGATCGCTTCTATGGTAGCTATATGATATAGTGGTCCGATCTTAATGAAATTAAAACCGTAATT
>VNKF01011603.1:0-17401 GCA_008044355.1 Drosophila lacteicornis
TCTTTCACCCAACACTTTCGTTTTTTTGCAGACTCTAATTTTCTCACTTTTTTGCGTTTAATTAAAGTTGCTAATATGGCAATAGCAGCAGCTCTGGATTTTTGTGCCGACATAATATAAACACTTTGTTATTCTCTGACTTTCACAAAACAACAGAACTTGCAAATGAGTGTCACTTGCAAGCACTGCAAACAAAAATGAAAACACGTGTAGACATTAACGCAATATATTGCACGAAATAGCCATGCAAAAGTTTGCGTGCAAAATAAAAATTGATTGCAGCAGGAAATTTTCTTGCAATATTTGCATAGGTGTAAACATTTGTGCAAACTTTTGCTGCAAATTATTTTGAACTTGCTGCAAATTGTTTGCATCGTGTGTACCTAGCTTGAAGGTCTTACACAAGAATATTTGCAGGTGGGGTTGTAGTTACATAAATAACCAATTCCTCAAGTTTAGTAGGGTTTAATCTTACCTAAACACTATTTGTAATTACAGCCTTAATATATCTGTAATTTAATAAGCATTTCTAGGGCTTACATATATAGGACTTAATTAATTTCCTTAGCTCAGAATAATATTTTTTGAGATTGAATATATTGGAATTTTAATGGCAAATTTATCAATATACACGAACATAAAATTAATATTAAAGCAACCCTTTTGTACATTATGCCATCTTTGCCATAAACTTGCATATTTAATGACTTTTCCATTACCCAAAAACCGCTGACATTTCCCAGCCCATTGTGTCGTCGCCCTGTGTCTTCCTGTTGCTTTTTTTTTCCATGTTTGCATATCAAAAATTAAATTATTGATTGACAAGTGTCCTCATCCCTTTCCTTTGCCCACAGCCATGAGCCGAGCTAAAAAGGTGAAAGTGAAAACGGGTGCTTCCATTGTTGTTTGCAGTCTCTTTTTGTTTGTGCAAAACAATTTAACAATTTATGTGTAAATTTTCACAACGGAAGTTGTTGAAAACTATGTGTGTGGTGGGGCCATCAGAGCGGCAACAACAACTAATACTGCGCTATAGTTAAACTTATAAGGTCAGTGTCATATTTGGTCATCTCGTCGAGCATATTCCTAACGAGAGGATGAGTCACAGCATACACGAGATACAGATACGGGAGATAGATACGTTCATTCATACTTAAACAACACTTTCCCTAGAAGTTCGTAGTAGAACAAAGAAAGCTTTAAATGACTTTTGTTTACCACTAGCGAAATCTTTTTCAAGTGGTTGACTCATTTAGAGGAGCACTCCTCCGGAAAGTATACCTATTTAGATCATAAGACCTATGCTTGAATTTCTAGGTATTGATGAATAAACAGACCACAAAATACCAAGTCTCGTCTAGCCGAAGCTCTAATTATAGGTATTTAATATCAATTTGCATGTGCCTGACATCATCAGCCAAATGGAGACTGCCATAATCTTAATTTACCTTGGCTACTGAACTTAAATCTAAAAAAGAAACTCCCGCGCTTATTTCTGCGTATTTAGCTCTGAATTCCTTTGAAAAGTCAACATTTATTATGGCTGCATGCATTGTGTTAAATAAAGAAATGTGAAAGAAAGAAGTTAACATCCTTTTATCAGTCAATTATGATTAATAAACGCAATCAGAGAGATTAGCTGGTAAGTGAGAAAGAAATTCTCAGACAAATCTAATCAAGGTTTATTGCTGCAAATAGTAACAGTAACAAGTACTTAAACAAGAAATACATAGTAGTAGCAACATGAGTATTGCTTTTGAACAGTAGAACATGCGATTACATGGGGTTATCTTAGGGGATTTCTTGGGGATTTCTTAGGGGATTTCTTAGCGGATTTCTTAGGGGTTATACCATAACAATACCTGCAGAAAGTATTTCCTTTAAAGTAAAGAACGTGAAAAATAAAGGTTTCATGTCTAAAAATGTAATTGTTTCTGTTGAAAGCCTCTAAAATATAATGCTAAATTCTAGTTAGTTTCTTTATTAATGAGATAACATATTTAGTTAAGTTTAGGGCCTCCTTTTATATTAAAGATTAATATTATTGAAATATGCCTTAAACCCTTATTATTTATTTATAAATATATATAAATAAAAGTACATACATAAGTACATATAATTATTCACAGAATTAGCATGAAATGTTCTAAATTTGTCTCTACAAATATTTCCCATTTTCCCTGGTTTTAACCTCCTTAAAGCGACCATTCTTTGGGAACCTCTCACAATGACACGTAACTAGCCAACTTTATGGGTTTCTAACGACCTGTATAAGTTTATGATTGTGTGTTCGGGTTATCTAGGGTGAAATTTTAATTATTGACTAAGCGAAAAAGGACTAATCAGGCGGAAGAGCATAGCCATTAGCAAAAATGTGGAATATTTTCTGTTGGGTGCGTCTCGTCGCGTCGCTTGTTGCTAGGACAAAAGCCATTCAAAGAGCCGGGTCCGCACGTGGCTCTCCTCTCTTATTTGGCTCTTGCTCTCTCTCTTTTGGGCACACGCCCAAAACAACAACGGCGGTGCGACTAAATAAGTGAGAATAAACAGAAAGAAATAACGTAGGGAAAACAAAAACAAATCGAATGGGTTCGCGAGAAGTTCAAGAACAAAATAAAACCCAACACGAATTTTCCCTCTGCTTTTATTTGGTTTTAGCGGCTGAAACGGTTGAAACGAACTTAATTAAATATGCAAATAATTTGCGTGCTTTCGTGGTTGTTTCTTTCTTTTTATGCTCTGATTATATTGCATAATGCACGATATTCGGAGATTAATGCGAATTGGAAGTCGCAGAAACGAAAACTGGGACTCGGTCACATCCGAAACTCATTTATTTATCGGCGGTGGAAACTTCATTTCAGATTCGTTTTCGATCAAGGCTGTGAGAAAGCAAAAAAAAAAGATGAAAAAGAAAATAAGAAAGCAAATTAACGTGGAAAATTAATGATCGAAAGCGAATTGATCAATCATCGTGGGATGGGTATTGAAAATTGATAAAACACCCGTATCCGCATAAGGGTAAATTATAATTAAAGTCTGTAGAGATCATGGGGGAATCATTTATTTCAGCGAGACGAGGAACAGGGCGTATTGTCTTCTTTTTGTACAAAATTCCCACTTCAATTACTTTCGGGAAATAAGTGTTTGAAATTAACTTTTCTGAAGGTTGAAATTAAAGAAAATTAAACTTTGAATTGATTTATATTTAATGGTACTAGTTTCGTATTAAAATTCACATATTTTTAGCATAGATAGCAGAATTACAGCGAATTGTATATTTGTTGAACATTCATTATATTATATCAAACTTTTGTGATTAAATTCCATTTAAATTGCATTTGTGATTAAATTGCGATTGAAAAAATATATTTTTTTAAGGTAATAACACACACACATTCGTGTATAAGTTCACCAGTACCAGGCCTGCACTAATTCGGTTCAAATGTATTGATTTTTACCAATTACAATTATAAATTCCAAAGTAATTCCGAACCACTTTCGCCCACCCCCAAATACCAATTAAATCCCACAAAAAATTGCCTAAATTAAACATTTGTTATGCCCATTAAGTCAGCAGAGATTTAATCGCAATCATTAACATTTATAAACCAAATAAATGGTCGTGATTTTACCTCGATTTTTCTCCACACATGGATTTTTTGATATTTTGAAATGCTCGCCCTCCTCTGGCCAGCCAGATAGCAACTTAGGAATGCGTTAATCTGCTCTCTTATAATCCATCTCCAACCCAGCACCACCCACCTGCTCGTTGACGTCATCATCACCGGCTGATGTCTAGGTCTTCGCACTCTGCTCGGGCTCTCAAAACGCCTGTCTAATACATATTCACAGATTGCCCGTGTGTGGGCAAAGGCTAGTGTTTGTGGCGCCGTTGGCAACAAAGTGCGGGAGAAATGGCTTTTCCAAGCGAAAATTAAACAAATTATAGACATTTCTGGCTATAGAATTTTTCAATGAACTATTTGATATGCATATATGTATAAGTATATGCCTGCCAAAGTCTCATAAATTAATTCATCAGTTGTCACAGAACCAAAGAGATTATTTGGTGGGAAAGCGCGAAAAAAGAACGAGAGAGGAGAAGGTTGATCTGCACACGAAATTAAATAAATAATATAAACACAGCCCCAAAAATAGCTGGCAAGCAAACGAGTGCGAGCGAGAAGGCTACACAGAAAGAAATCAAAGACAAAAAAGCCATTCTAATATGTGTTTCTAGGTCAATTTATTGTTTATTTATTATTTATATTGATAAGTTCGTTTTAAGATCAACCTAGATTGAGCAGAGAAAGGGGTTTAGTCCTTAAATATTATATACTAATAGTAGATTAGTTAAAAGTGCTCCTCGTAATAATGAAACTATTTATAAAATAATACCAAATAAAATCCCAAGTATTTTCTCAACGATAAGTAGCAGGCTTGGTTTGGATATACAACTGTTTCAGAAGTGATGCATTATTTTCAATATCCCTTTTTTCTTTGAGGTGGAAAGCTTTCTCTCTAATCGTTATTTCTTTCTGTGTATAAATAGTCGCACTAAAAATGACGATTCTTTTCAGACCGCTTTCATTTATCATTCTCGTTTGAATTTAATTCAATTGCAGACGAAAACGTCTTGTTGTAGGATCAACCGTGCCTGTCTCCGAGCAACAACAAAAGCGAAGAGAGATAATAATAATAATAATAAACAGGAAGAAGAGGCTATATCAAAGGGAAGGCACAAACTTGCTTAAGATTTCACAGAAAAATTGTGCAGCTAAGTGAATTGAACAAGACTTGCCTCGGAAAGCGATATATTTATACGTTTTGTGTGTGTGTTGATTGTTGCGAAGCCACAAAACGCATTTCTTCGCTGCGTTGAATTGAATTGAAGTTGTGATTAACTTTAATTGTGTTATGCAGATGTCAGCGGGGACGGGAAGCGGCGAATAGTTATAGTAATCAAAGTGCAGTCGCCCCGCAAGAGCAGCGAAAGCCAGGCCATCCGTGTCGCCGTCATCCAGGAGCGGAGTTATCAACCCGAGAGATTTTTGCAAATATACCCCAATACTTGATAGGATCTCTGACAACTTAATTGCTATCTGAATGCCTACTATTGTGGCTCTGGGAATAGCATTAAGTAAATATAATAAGCATCACAGCAATAAAGTTAATTATTCGATTATTGTAGAGGGTATTTTTTATTGTTTTGAAAAAAATATAATAGTTAGAATTCGAGTTTAGTTGTTTTCCAAATAATGTTAGTAATTTCTGCTAAAAGGGAATAGCTTTGACTAAAAATGCTTCTATATACATTTTTATTTATTCAATTTTAAACATATTTTAACCAATTATAAAAAAAAAACCATTATCTTTCCAGAACCTAAAAACTCGAATGTTTTTAAAATAAAACCCTGGACCAATTGTTCCGTAAAAAAGAACGAAACCAACCCACACACACGTTCGTGGGCAGCAGGTACGTGAGCGTGTGGGTGTGGTTGTGGCTTAAATAAGCAACTTTGAACTATAAACAATATTCGGCACGCACTCACCTTTGCAACAACAACAACAACGACAGCAGCGGTTTTAACTGTAATGCAGCCACCCCGCTCACTCTTTTCGCTCTCTTTCCACTCTCCTCCACGCGCGCTCTCTCTCTCTCTCTCTCTCACTGTCGTCTCCTCGCCTCTCCCTTTTCGTTTTTGTAGTTTTTGGCTGCTGCAGCGCTTGATTTTTTATGCACACATAAATTTTCAAACTGCGACGCCCTTTTTCGTTTTTCTCTCTCACCAAAACTAAACAACAACTATCGCACACACACTCGCACGCAGGCACACACACATACACGCGCGCGCGTTGTTAACAACAATTTGGCTTTGCACTCTTTGTGTATTAGATTTTCCTCTTCAACTTCGATTTCGCTTTCCGCTTTTCCTTTTGCTCTGCGCAAAAAGTTGGTCGCGAAAAATCTCGGTACTCGACGGGGGCAATTTGCTTATTTATTATTCAACATGCAACACTTGCGTGGTTGCTCCTTACATTTAATTCGCTGCCGACTGCTGCTGCACTTTACTTTGCGAATCGCCACCGCTAAAGGCTTTCAAAGTACATTTTTTTTTTAAGCGAGCAAAAGCACCAAACACTGCATAGTTTGACGAATGCGAATAAACTGAACAAAACGGAATCGGAAACTGCTGCCGACGTCGACTAGAGGTGGAATTATCGCGAAAATACCAAATTCTCGGAAGAAAGCCGTGGTATTTCCGGTCTATCGAGAAACGGTCATATTAGCAGAAATTACGTCACAACTATCGAATATATTCGATCGCGCTTATTTAATCGCACTAGAGTTGCATTTTCCAAACCTGCATTTTTCCTGTGTATAAGACAAAGACAAAGAGTAGTGTCAAAAGTAATGCATGTGTATTAAATAGTTTGTGACGATGGTACTAGATTATAATCTAATAAAAATAATTATTTTCGTTTTTTTCAGCTTATCGATGTATTATTTATTAAAACTACCACGACTAGTCAGCTGTTTTAAAAAAATAAAAATTTATTGCCCATTGGCGGAAAATGAAGTCAGCTCTTTTATTTTCAAACATTGGTTTGAATTAAATTTAATTCGATTCTCTGCCAAATCCAAGCCAAACGAAACCAACACCTATTTCTTCAAAACGATGGCTTAAGGCAGGTTGTTACTAGTAGAATAATAGAATATTTTGCATTTCGTGATTTTCGGGCAAAAGTCCAGTGGAAAGACACCTCAACCAGGGGCATTTTATTTATTTAGTTCTTTTTTTTTAAATAGTTTTTTATTGAAGTGAAGACATAATTATATCATACCTTATCAGTAAGTGTCTTAAAATGAGTAACAAAGCTGACAAAAGTGCAAAAATTACTAACTATTATATATTGGTTGTATACAATGATAAAAAGGTGGAAAACTTTGCTGCATATAACAAAGTGAAGTGAAAATACAATAGAGCTGCCAACTCGTTGTTGAAATTTGTAAAAGATTTAAAACGTGCTGACAAAAGCTGACAGCTATAAAACCCTCCGTAATTTCAATTTATCAACTTCACAATTGCATTCCAATTGTATAAAATAACTACATTTCATCCATCATTTCAGACATTTAATATGATCTTCAATATAATGGAAATTAAATTATATTTAGTACAACTGCCTCTGCCCAATCGACTAGTCGATAGCTGGCACGCGTTAGCCGATTTCCGGCCACCCGTTAGGGATTCGCCATCTCGCTTATTATCGCCTCCCTTTTGCTTTTTGTTTCTCTCCAACCGTTGAACGTGAACGAACGTTTGCCGTCGTCGCGCGCGCGTGTGTGTGTGTCTGTGTGTACTGAAAGAAAAAACATTTTTGGGGCCGCAGCATAACGGAGGCAAAGTTGGTGTAATTATTATACAATGCTCGGTTTTGTTCTCGCAGCAAATCGAAAAAAGCTAAATTGTGCGATCTAACCACAAAAAATACGAAAAAGTTAGCTGAATTACGTGAGTAGAGGCTCTGTATGCGTGTGTGTGCCAGAGCGAGGCGGCAAATCAGTGCGGCGTGAAAGAGGGAGAGCAGCAAAATATAAATTGCTGTAAATGCTTCTCGGCGTGTGTCTGTTTTCTGTGTGCGTGTGTGTTCCTGTGATTGTTATTGAGTGTGTGTGCTAAAACAAATGCTTAAATTGCAACAAAGAAAATTGTATAAAGTATACGAAGCAAAGAGCAGAGCGAAAGCAACGGAGGAATAAAAAAGAAGAGGCTGCTTGAAGAAGAGAAGAAGAAGAATAAGCAGCCGCCGCGAGTTTTTGCGCGCGCGTGTGTTTGTGTGCATACACATATTTATATATTTGTATATGTGTATATAAGCAAGAGGAAAAAGAAGCAGCAGCTGAAAGTCATAAAAAAAAGCAATTTCGAGTGTTCAACAGTAATCTTTAATTTCCTGATTTCTTGCAGCGCTTAACATCGAAAATAATAAATAGTATATATATATGTATAAGAAATACAACAACAAGGTTAATTATAGTGCTTAAACAGTGAACATTGCGGTTTCAAACGTCTTTTTTGCATGTCTTCCTCTTCTCCGCGTTTTTTAACCAACAAAAACAAAAATCCACAACAACAGCAATAATACCAACATCAACGAATGGAATGAAATACAAAAACAAATACTTGTGAGAGCGTGAGAGGGCGAAACAGAGACAGAGAGAGAGTGAGAGAGAGGCGTCGGCTAACGGCTTATCATTTGACAAAGCACGAGCAAGAAGCAGAAGAAGCAACAAAAGAAGAAGAAGAAGGGGAAGGAGACTGGAAACCAAAACGCTGATTGCGCTGAAATGTGAGTAATCTTATTAAACCGAAAAAGACACAAGAACTCAAAACTAGGAAAAAGAATAATAATAATTCTTGAATTGCACAAAAGTGTAAGAAAGTGTGTGTGTTCACTGGTTGTGTATCTCGTTCTCCTTTATTTTGCCACTTGTGTCTGATAAGAGCGGAAGTGCAATTGAAAGACCTTGGGAACCGTTTATTTACGTACGTATTTAGCTATCGGTTTCGCCTTTGCCGGAAACTGAGCAATCTGGGGCAATTAATTACAAACGAAAAAAAAAAAAAAAAAACGTAAATAAACAATCGGAATAACAGTTTTAACAATTACAAATTTTAATAAAGGTTTCAAGTGAAACAATGTGTTCAATTATTTTGTTAAAATATGATCGTTAGTTAAAAAGGAAATTCCTGGGTACAGTGGGTAGTAAAAGCTATTTTCTTTGCGCCCCAGGCAATCCAATAGGAATTCAGAGACTTACATCCAAGTTAGGGATCTGGTTTGGATGTTTTGCCATCAAAAGTTTGGCATGCTGTCAGTCAAAGTCTATAAAAACCAATTAAAAGAACCAAAACACAAACGAAAATGCCAACGCACTCGTAAATAAGAAAAATAAACAACAACAAATTCCGAAATCCAAGTTAGAGAGACTTTTCCAAAGACTAAAAGCCGAAAAACAATTATGACCAACTAGTTAGACTTCTTGTTTGGAGAAGTTATTTGGCCAATTCGAATTTAGGGCTGTTTTAATAATTTATGGCTGGGAATATACAAAAAATCGATCATAACATTATATAGTAAAAAAAACTCGAGCAATATAATTTCCATATATAAAATACAAATTTAAAAAAATATGGATTGATAAATAACGATATTGATAATATTTTGTGTGGATTAGTTTTGAAACTTCAGTACAATAGTTCCGATAAACGATTCTGATTTGTTATAAATACTGGAAACGCAGGAATTTAAATACTTTCTACAATACCGTTCTGAAAAGAGACCTTTTTAAAAATTTCGTGAATTTAAATTTAAAAATCAATAAATGCCGATAAACGATATTTTATTTCGATGTTTTCATCGGGATTTGCCTATCGAATCACATCCCTAAGTGTAGAACAGCAAGTTTTCTATCAATTAAAAGTTTTTGCAATAGTTTCCTTTGCCTTTTTGTTCTTCTTCCTAAATTTTCTTTTGCATACACAGAAGGTGACAGAAGGGAAAAGACAGAGTCGACAAATGTATAAGAAAAGAATACTAAGAGCTTCCAGAATTAATTTCTCCTTCCTTTTTTCGATTTTGCTTTATGCTGCAAAAATTCCAAAAGGCGCATACAAAAAATCAACACACTTTGAAAAAAACTACCCAAAAGAGAAATCAGCAAAAACAGAAGACAGAAAAAAAAAAAACGTGGCAAGCTAAACAAAAATAAGTTACTCCGTTTGTTGTTGTCGTTGTTGTTGCTGTGGCGGCTGCTGCAGCATTGGATACACAAAAATAAACACACACACGAAAAAAGAAAAACAGACAGCTTTTTTTGTGTACTTCCCATTTTATCTCCTTCACTGCTGTTGTTGTTGTTGTTTTTGTTTCCATTGCACTCCAATCTGATTCTTCATTTTCTAGCTCTTCTCCGCCTCTAGCCATGTCTTCTTCTACCTCCTCCTTCTTCTCCCGGCATATGTATGCATGTAAAACAGCAGAAGAAGGAAAAAGATACCGTTGCCGCCATTCAGCCAGTGGATGTTTATTGTATTAGTAATGTTTCTTTTTCTCTGTGTGTGCTTTTCTTGTCTCCATCACTGTTTTTGCTCTTCTTTCCTTGTCTACCGCTTCTCTTCCTGGTTGAGTCTTCTTCTCCTTTGTAGATTACAACGTTACATTTTGGCGCATTACTTTGTCCCCCAATTTGCATCATTTTGATCACTGCGGACGGCAGTCCACGTAGTGACGATGAGCACCGAGAGTGTGGTGCGCAAGGAGACTACTATATACAGCCGTTGAATTAAAAATCTGCTTCGATAGTCCGATCAGAACCATTTATATCTTGATCGAAAGGTATTGTAAACATCTTTGAAACTGCATACTAAGATTTTTCAAAAACGGATATCTGTAAGGGGTTTTCGAATTGGTAGGGATTTTTTTTTCATATATTCTAAAACTTTACGAAAAGAGCTTTGATATTATAGTATATGGGCAAATCTCAACAGATACAATTTTCAGATATACTCTAAAATAAAAAATGTAATAGTAAACCCTTATATTTCCAAGTAAATGCAAAGTCTAGACTTTTCAAAAGATTATTGGGATTCTGCGAAAATAATAGTACCAATACTTCAAAAGACCAAGATAACTTGTTAAATTCCTTAGTTTTCTTACCTTTTAATAATTAAAAATCATAACTATAGCATTTTCTATATTCTATAGCATTTTCTATATTCTATTTGTGATCTTACTATATTCTGAATGGGAATTTTAAATTATCCCCCCAAAGAGAATTTCTGAATCCCAGTGGTAACTTTTAGTTCATTCAACACACTCTGTTCGATTCTAGTATCTTCAAAATATAGATATATCCTCGTATCTGTATCTCCGCATCCATTGCATCAGCATCCGCAATTGGCTGTTTATCTGTATCTCTGTTTCTGTGTAAGACCAAAATAGTTGCATTTTGGAGGTCTGCACTTTCATGGCGGAAAACTGAAAAGCGAAACAATGCCATAAATACAACAAATATGCCACGCACACACACACTCGCACACACAGTACAGGCTGACTGAAACGAAAATAGATAAATAAATTTGTAAAAGAACAAGGAAAAACTTTTACAGAATGTGAATGTGCAATGGGGATTCGGGATTTTGGGGAGCCGTGATGGCGGTGGTGATGGCGATGGCGAGTGTGGTAAATGGCCTGCTGTAAAATGTTGTTGACTGTTTAGAATTTAAACTTAAATTTAGAAACGAAAAGTTCAAACGCAGCTGCAGCAGCAGGCGGAAAATGTGAATATAAACTAAAGAGAAAATGGGGGAAAACAGGGAGTGGAAAGATACACAAAAATATATAAATATTTAAAATCGGAAGCTAAACGAAATTGGTTTTTATTTAAGTTTCCATGCACGTCGTCGTGAGCTTCGATCTTCGCCTCCGTTCCCATCTATTTTTTTCTTTTTTTAATCTATCTCTTCCTCTTTCACCATGTGTGTGTATTGCCTTTTTATTTTGACAGTTGAATGAACCCAAGCATTTATTATAAAAAAAGCCAAGAAAGACAAAAAACTAAATAAAAGCTAAATACACACAGGCATACACACAATAACAAACAGAAAGAGCATGCAAGATAAACGAAAAGCTACACAATTGAGGTAAAAATAATAGTATTCAAGTGATTTAACAAAGTTTATTTTTAAATTTATTTTAATTTTTTTTTACGATCTTTCAGCGGACTATTATTCTTATGAACAGCTTAATAAGCTTATTTTTGTTTGAATATAGAAATAATAGTTTAGGAGGGAGCCATTGCTCACCATCAGTGTAATCTGCACTCTTTTTAATGGTTAAACCACTAAATACCTGCTATAATAATAATTTCATTAACTCTATAGAAAATGTGGATTTTGTGAATTATTCAAATAAATAAAACAAAACGAATTTGGGTTTTGTAGTCTTTAAAAATAAAGAAAATACTTACAAGCCTTTGAAATAAGTTTGTTCTTGCAAAATCAGCCAAATCCAACTAATATTTTAACTTCCAACAAATGCAACTATTATTTTAACCCCAATTGTGTATATTGATAGTGAGAGGAAGCGGGCCAGATAGAGAAGGGGAGAGAGAGTGCGATAAGGAGCGAGGGAGATGGCAATAGAGCGACCTCACCAGTCAAGCCACAAAAAGTAATTTTGTGTTGGAGCTAGAAAAAAGAACACAAAAAAAAGACAAGAAACCAAACTGCGTGCAGGCCTTTCAATAAATGTGAGAATGGGATGGAAGGGGCTGGTAGGGAGACACACAAAAGAGGGGGATGGGGAGGAAGGTGAGGAGTGTGTCCCGGGCCAGACAGTAAATGAAGTTTACGTAGAGTTGTTGGCCCGGCAATGTTTGTTGTTGCCTTTATTGGTTTTCCTTTTGCTGCTTCTTTTTTATTTCTGGTTTTATGTATTTTGTTGCTGTTGTTGTGCAGCTTTATATTTTTTTCCAACCGTTCAGATACAGATACGCTGAATATGCAACTTTGTATGGGGACATTAGATACAGGGAATTGCTTTTTGGACCACAAAACACGAACACACACACTCAGAAAACTGTCACAAAAATAGCATTAAAAGAAAAATGAAATTGAAGTTCAGTATTCTTTTCAACCAATTAAAGATTTGTATAAAAACCTTCACTAAAAATGAACTTGGCTTTGTAGTTTTCTAATTGAAGTTCAGAGTATATTTTGAACATAAAATCGCTTCATTTTAAACTATTTTAGCTAAGTTTTAAACATTCTACTTTAGTCTTTAGTATTTTAGCCTCTTTTAAGACCTCTTTGGGCGCCGTTGCCAGTTTTCAGTTTCAGTCGGTGTGTGCCTAATGCATTTTCACTCTCTTTTCGAGTGGTTTTCTGAGTGGATGTGGGTGGATTTCTACAGATTTTTCTTTAGCGATGATGTAGGCTGCTGATGGGTTTCTTGAGGGTTCTCAAATGCTCTTGGTAACAATGAGAATGTATAATTTCATCGGTTCCACATGGCCTTAAATATATTTATATATGTACGTTGCCTTCCATTCATCGAATCAGATCTCCAATCTATGTTACAAATTTAGGTTACCCAACCAAAATATTCGTTCTTCGTGTTCTCTTCACTCCCTTTTCCAATTTTTCGTCGCTTTGTGCATTTTTCGTGCGGATTCGTCGTTTAATGGGCCTTGCTTAAAATCGAATCAACTAGGGACGCGCAGATGTATGACTCTTTATACAGAGGGTACTGGATATAGGAAACCGATTAAGTGCAAGGATAAAAACTGGAATTTTTTATCGTATATTATATTATTATATTCTTCAAGAATTAAGTCATTAAAATAATTTATACTATAAAAGAAGTACGTTACAGTTGCTATGGTGTCCTTAAAAAGAGCAAAGAATATAAAATTTAACTATAATTTTCAACTGGTTATCAAACAACTTAATAGAAAAGGTACAGGCCCTCATGTGATTGTAAGGGAATAGTCACTAAAATGGTTAAGATACTAGTTAAAAATATAAATTATTTCTATTAAGTAAATTATTCTATTTACTTTATACTATAGTTGGTTTTTTGGAGCGGCAACTGTTCAATCTACAAAGCCAATCCACGCCCATGTTCCTCCAATTTGTTGCCAATTTTTTGGGCGCTGTTTTTCCAGCACGCATGACGCGCGCATTTTTCGTGCTGTTCCAGTTTAAGCTTTAAGTTCTCGTCGTCGGCACATAAATCGATAAATGTTTGCTTAATTCTTTTTCCTTTTTGCTGACTGCCGCGGCGGCCACACCTTTTACGTATATCAGGATGCAAACTGCTTTTTGTTTTCCGTTTTCTGCTTTTGTTGTTTTGCTCTAGATTTTCCTGCGCTGCCAGATTTTCCTGTGTGTTGGCAGCAGCTGCCAAGGAAAAGCCAAGGAAAAGCAGCAAAACATGTGTTCGAAAGCGAAGCCAAGACAAACTGGCGTCGCCTGTCAGAGTGGAAAAGTCTTGCAGAAAACGAAAAAAATACAAAATAAAATAAACTACAAGGGGGGGTTTCGGTCGGATGGACCTTTCTAGGACTAAAAACAGAGTTGCAAGGAAAAACTAATAAAATGGCTCTTGCTGCTGTCTGACAAAGAAGAATTACTTATACCCTATCCAAATATGATTTGTTTTTGTTGAGTTTGAAGCTATTTAAAAGATGGCAAAGGATTTAATTAGGAACTGTAATTTAGGTAAAGGTTTGATGGAGGAAGGAGGGTTGTCAGAATATAGGAATATAATTTACCCATAATAGGTCAAATATTAATTCATAATTTTATATTAATTAACAAATTTATTTCTCTTTATGTTTTACTTTAATATTTATTCAAAATCTCACCTTTAAAATTAGTAAGAGTATTTTAAAGGGCAGTTTCGTGTCAGAGGACAATTCCTATTTATATTTAATTCTTTTTGGCTGAACATTGAAAGTTTCTCTTTTTTCGTGCTCCTTTTTCCTTTGCCATTTCCCTTGATGAAATCACGCACGTATAGTAGGGAAAATTTGCTGCAAAATATATATATTTTTCCTTAGATTTTCCTTTTTCTGGCCACACGTACTGGTTGGGGAAATGGAGGGCTTCTTGGGTTTCCATTTGGAGCCGTAATCTTTGATCAAATGGCGTGATTGACTGATTTATCAAAGATTTTGGCATGTGCCTCCTTGTCAAAACAAGCTGTTGCCGTTTTTTTTTTTTCTTTTTGGGGGCTTTAGTTTGCTTGAACGATGACGATTAAGGTAAAAAATAGAAGGAACGTTGGGAAAAAGTATGCAAAATGTATAGAACAGAAACAAAGAATGTATAGATTAGTTAATATTGTACAAGTTATTAAACTCAGCAATAGTGGAACGTTTTTTTATGTTTAATATCCCCATACATTTATTTTTATCAACAATGTACGACTTTAAGATGAACTAATTAAATTTTCCCTCAACCAGCTAATCGCACCTCAATCGTCGTAAATGTCATTATGTCAAAAGTTGACAAATTAAAGTTTTTGCAGCTTTAGGTGATTTATTGCTCAATCCCATAAATACACAAGATGTCAGCGAACGAATACCCCAGAGAGTGAAACCTTAATTAGTGGTTAGGAGGAAAGGAAATGGCTTAGATGAGGAGGAATCCTTAGGAAAACTTTGCCTTTTGCTTTAGCGATGGCATAAAATTACTTTATTTCTCTCATTCACGGCCGTGTGGCTCGATGAGAAGTCAAGATAGGTAAAAGTATCTGGCAGATACACGGATACTTCAGCCGTTAGCAGCTTAGTTTTTGTAGCCATCGGGGCGTGCAACTGGAGCAACTCATAGATACAGCTGCAGGCAAGATAGTAGGAGTGCTTAGCATATATTAGAAGAGAATTTATAAATATCTAAAAAAATCCATAAATCGATTATATTAGATAAATATAAACATAAAATATTTTCGAATTCATATAATTCATCTTCAAACTTAAAGAGCTGTTGATGCATTTTGATTATGGCTATTATTCTGACCCACACTGTGTGGGTGCTTTGTATCTGTGAAATGCTGTGGCGGCATCCTGTGCTTCTTCAGTTGGATAGATATATAGATGGACTTACTTTGCCGCTATGCTGCCGTTATGCTAAAATCCCATAAACATAAACAAGACTCACACACACACATCTGCTCTTTTACCTCATCTTAAATCCCCGCCTGGCCTGGGGAGGGTTTCCTGCCTTCCTCTTACATGGCAACAGAGAAAATCGATGGCAATTTACGTCTGTATATATAAAACACACACATTTTATGTATTATGTATTTGCTGTACATGCGCAAAATTCCACAGTCAACACTCGCTCACACACACACTCTACACACTATATAGACTTCGTGCAACTTTTTCTCGTAGACAAAACAAAACAAAACAAAAAAAAGAGGCAAGGAACAAAAGCTGGAAATCCAGCGCACACACACACACGCACACCATCCCTACAAAAAATAAAAAAAAGAGACGCCTACACACTTGCCACCACCCCCTATTTAGCCCCCCTTTTCCCTATTTTGCACCCTCCTTATCCACCATTTTCTCTTTTCCCAGTCAACGCTGTCATTATTTTCATTTTCAACTTTTCCTCGTGCCATCCTAAGCCACCCACTCGGCCTCGCCTCCGCCCTCCGCCCACCGTTCGACCTCATTCACACAGTGAAAAGCTCAGCACACTTTTCTCAAACCCTCAGACCTCCCCCTAGCCCCTCTTTCCGCCCCTAGAGCCGCAGCTGGCAACGCACATTTTGATAACATTTTCGTATTTTCTTTCTTTTTTTTTTTTTTGATAAAAATAATGCGGCAACAACGCCCCAAGCTCCAAGGAGGGAGGCATTGGGTGGCAGTCAGTGTCTGCTGTGGGTAGAGAGGGTGTGGAGGAGGGGGGAAACGTGCCAGGTCAGTGGGTGGCTGTTGGGTGGGTTTTGGTTTCTGGCATCTTGTCTGCTCCATGGATGTGGCTGTGTGTTGGCTTGTGTTTGTGTAACTAGTTTTTGCGCCCATTTTTACTTTGGCATTCTTGGCGCTGCGATGTTGCCGCACTTCACACACAGAAGCACCGGCAGAAATAAAGTATAAATAAATAAAATGAATCAGGAATTCAAGTTCTTCTTAAATTAAATTGCCAAATTAAGGAAATATGAAAAATAAAGCACAAAGAGAAAGCAATAAGGGAATATAAAGCTAAAATAATGTAAAAATAATATCAAATATGGCTAAACTAAATATAATTAAAATGTAAACCTATTTATTTTCAGTACCTCAAGCTTAGAGCTAAAAAGGCTTTTCGCCAAAGCCATCTTGTTCCGCTTCTTCACTTTGATGCCGATAATTTAATTCATTGAATATGAAGATAAATTGCGATGGCTTTCTCATTCTGCGTTCCGAAACCCTTATCCAGAATTTAAATTACTTTAACTTTGTGGAATCTTGATTACTTTGAATTTGATTACACAGGCCTAGCCTTGTTGCTATTTCGGCTAATTAAGTTTGCTGCGGAAAGGGTGACAAAAGTTGGGCAGAAAAGATCTCTCCTCACAGTTTAGATATTAAAGCCTAAAGTTAAATGCTTCAAACTTTTCGTAAAGCTTTAAAAATGTTTTGCGATAATTTGCAAAGATAAGGAAGGCTAAGGGAGGCAATTAGGAAAAAGACGATGAAATACGAGCGAGCTTGTGGACGGGATACTAATGGCCAATTAGATGGCCTAAATTCTGATAGCTTATCCATGAAAATGAAGCAGGAAAAGCTCTTGGGTTTAACTAGAAACTTGGCTAATGGCTTATTTATCTG